>PVHP010019794.1:0-31357 GCA_004024765.1 Zapus hudsonius
AGAGAGAGAGAGAGAGAGAGAGAGAGAGAGAGAGAGAGAGCGCACCAGGGCTACCACCTTGTGGGTCTGGCTTATGTGGGTCCTGGTGAATTGAACCCGGGGCCTTAGGAACTGGAGGCAAGTGCCTTAACCTCTGAGCCATCTCTCCAGCCCTCAATTTCTAAATTTTTAAAAGGAATCTTTACTGAATAATGCTTTGTCTCATTAACAAAGGCTACTGTTGTTAAAATTTAAAAAATGTATATTGACTCTAATATGCAAGGACTACACTGGCCCCAAAATTTTAGTAAATTTAATTCATTTAGTAACCAAAATTAAAATCACTGGTTCCGAAGCTCCCTGAGTTTTTGAAGCCTGCAATCTAGAAATGAAAGGAAAACACAATGACCATTACTGGCTTTTGGCCACCCACCATATAAACCAAAACCTACTCATCTCTTAGTTGATTGATATTGAAACTGTGACTAATATTGCCTAAAATCCTTAATAATATATATATATTTGTAATTAATTCCAGGATATATATATGTATATATATATATATATTGCTATTTCAAACATTCCACAAAATGCTTCAGCAGCAAACTTCAAAGCAAGTATTTTGCTCTCGTGTAATAGACACATATGAAAATTGTTGTTGCACGTGGAATGCTCTTCATGTGATGTTTTGTGGATGAAGGTTTCCACCTTGGGCCTCCCTCCCTCTTCATCTCCATGGGCTTTATTTAAAGTATTCTGTATCCACACAACAGAAGAAGAAGCAATATGGAGTGGCACACCTTCTTCATCACTACTTTGGCTCAGCCATGATATACACCAGCCTCTAGGTACTGACATTCCACAGCACTAAACTCTTGGTCTCATCTCAACGCAAGGAAGGCTGAGAAATACTTATGATTCTTTGGCTATTTTCATCAAAAACTATGGGAATAAAAAATATATATTGCAACGTACAATCCTTGTCACTGCCACAAATGTCAAGTTAATCCTTAAGCCTGGGTAGCCAATTTATATCTTAATTCTCATAGGAACTATATGAATATATGAAAAATGCAAATTCTAATCTTTTATGACTGAAAAGCTATTTTCATCTTTGTCAGTAATTTGAATTTACATACAAGGTCTTGTCCTTTTTGATGACAAGTAATTTTTTCCTCCCAAACATGATTTCCCTTGAATAATAAATAGAAAGTATAAGTTAATGGTTGTCTAAGTGCAGACTACTTGGGAAAATTTGTTGCCATGACAATGCAATTCACATTATTAATATCTTATATATATATATATATATATATATATATATATATATATATATATATATATATATATATATGTATATATGTATGTATGTATATATTCCCTTCCCAAATAAGTGAAGTTTAATAAAAGCATAAAGCAATCTCTAAAATGCCACAAAATCAAGAAGATTTCATTAGGATAATAAATAGTCATGTCTTTACCACTTGGAAAAGATTAAAAATAAAGAAAGCAAAAATTCTCTCTACTCAGTATAAATTCATGACTATATATAGCTATATACAAGACATATCAAACATAGGTGTGCATAATGTATATGTTGTTTAAATACAGACATAAAGTAAAATCATATAGCAATTCAGTGTTCAAATCACAGAACTGAAGGTTGGTACAGTTTAACCTGAGATGTTAGAGAACATGGCATTAATTTCAAATTAGGTAACGATAAATTATCCCTTTCTATACATGATCTCAATGTATTAAAGTAACCTATTTCAGGCCTAATATGTGACTCTTGAATCTGAAGAGAATTGTTATTCATAGTGCTTACCAACATCAAACAAACACACACACACAGTATACTAATGCTGTTCAACCATAAAATTTCATTTCAGTTTTCTTTCCAATGTTGACCTCAGCATCCTTTTCTATAGAAAATTAAAACCTGTGCTTAAAGGCATAGGGAGTAAGAACTGTGTATATCCCTCATTGTCAATCTTCTCCTTTCCAATTCTCTGGTATTTACAATGTGGAGCTATTGGAGAAATTTTATGTGATAAGATGACAGATTAAACTTGGAATACCAGTCCTTCTCAGTGTTCATAAATCCAACAGGAATAAAAACACTCAAACATGTTAGTAATGGAACACTTCCCTTAAGACACACTATCATATTGATGCCCTATGAAAAATTCTCTGGGAAATTCTAAATCAACTCTCAAAACACACTCTCAGGTTCTTTAAAATGCATATAACTCCAGGCAGTTCTGGAAGTCCACATTCTAGTGGGGCTCTGCATGAACCCCAGATTTAATGAGAGCTCTTCTTCCTCAAGCTCTCTTTTACGCATGGCTCCAATTTAAGTACTTCTATCTTAAAAAAAAAAAAAACAAAGAAACATTTAACTAAAACACATTTTGCCTCATATGGAAAGAAATTTCAACTAGAGCAGCAGCAAGCATAATCCATTCTTCCTAGGCTGCTGAAGTTTCCAATAGTCCCAGCTTCCCTTATGCTTCAATGATCACATGGTTGAAGGAGAAGAAATTATTCAAACAGTTGTTCCAGAAGACGAGCTTTCTGATATGCAGCCCAGCAGGTCCAAATTGTTCATTGAGAGAGAAAGTGATTCTTCCCAGAACAGCTTGATTGGAGCAGATTATTTATAGTAGAGTCTCAACAATAATAGAAGGTAGGAGGATCACCATGAGTTCAAGGCCAGCCTATGACTACATAGTGAATTCTAGGTAGCCTGAACTAGAGCAAGACCCGACCTCAAAAAGCAAAATAATGATTGTAAGGGATTTCTGTTGATCTTTCATTCAACTCAATTTATAAAAATATCTAGATAATCATAAAGCATTTATCAAGTTGGAACTAAACCTTTAAATAATGTGCAGAATTTACTAGAATTGTACTAGTTTTCACACTGAAGTCCTCTTTCGGTTTTAAGATCCAATGTAAGCTCTAACACCGTAGGGGTGGTTTGACTATCTGCTCCAAAGTTAATGTTGAAATTTAATGATCATTGTGAGGATCATGTTGAGGTTGCCTTCTCTTTGCTGGGACCAAACGCAGCTTATTAAAGAAAAGAGCTCATTTTGGCTTACATTACCAAGAGGAATTTTCATCATACCTGGATAGCAGGGCAGGACAGGGCATAGCAGAGTCTGGGTATCATGTATTGTAAAATAAGTTGGGATTTAACAGCAGGAATGTGCTGAACACCCAATAGTGCTGATGGAATAATCCTCAAGGTCTGCTCCCCGTGACACACCGCTTCCAGTGACATTCTACTTCCCAAAGTGTCCAGAAAGTTGGGACTGAGTATGAGGCTTATTCACAGATGAGGCTATGGGAGATACTTCAATTCACACCAGAGTAGTAGGAGGTAGAAGCTCTAAGAAATGATTATGTCATGAGGGTTATGGCCCCAGGAATTGAGTGAGTCTCTTATCAAGAGTTGGTTAGTTACTGGGGGTGTGGGCTAAAGATTTACAGATTACTTGGGACACCCTTCTACATGTCACTGCCTTCCTCATGAACTTTTCAAGCTTCAGGACTACAAACAGCTGTGCTTTGTAAACTACCCAGTCTGATATGTTCTGCTTTAGCACCAGAAAGTTAACTTCAGCTCCCTATATTATATGACAGGTCCCAAGTCTGTCATTGTTTTCTATGACCCTGACACTGTTGGTGACAACAATCATCTATTTTGGGAAGTGCCCCTTGTTTTTGTTTGTCTGGTGATTGATCAGGATTTGATCGAGGTTATGTATTATTGAAAAGATTAGCGGAGAGCTGATGATGTGTGCTTCTCAGAGCAGGTGAATGCACAGTTTAAATATTGATATATGTTATCCATGATATAAGCCTTAATGACTGGGTTAGATGGCATTTATATTCCTTTGTGATTACATGTCGGTAGAAGTCCTTGATTCTTGGGTACATATCTGCCCACTCACGTTAGCATCCACTGCTGGTGTGTATCTATGAAAAATTACAAGTAGCAATCTGACGGTGATTTTGCAATTTCTTAAATTCTTCCACAGTTATCAATTCCCTGTTTTTCATTGGTCCTTGTGTGTGTGCATGTGTTTCTATAAGTGTGTATGTGTGCTTGTGCATAGGGAGGCCAGAAGTTGACATGGGGTGCCTTCCTGGATCACACTGTATTTAGCTACTGGATTTATTTACTGAGGCCAGGACTGTCCCTTGAACCAAGAGCTCACCAGTTTAGCTCTATAGATAGCCAGCTTGCTGTCCAGAATGTCCACTCAATACTCCCATGGGTGTGGGGAATTGAACATAGGTCCTCATGCTTGCTTAGCAATTACTCTTATCCACAGTGCTGTCTCCTTCACCCTCGACAGTTATTAATTTCGATCTTTATCCAAGAATGAGTCGTGGCTTTTCTCTCAATTATTCATTGTTATTAATTTACTTCAGTATGGATATTTAATTCCCTGGTTTATAGTCTACTACTATACATATTTTCTGTATTGCTCAATTTGTTCCAAGTAGAAGCTTTTAATAAGTGCTAATTAAAAACAGTTCTGTCATCTTTTGTAGAGTGGTTTAGAGTTTTGCATGTGAAGTGGGCCACATGCAATGACATGGTGGAAGTCATGGAAATGATTTGCTCTGGGATCCTTCTGCTCTGGGTGAATTCTGTGCACCCTGCACAGAGAGCTCTGTGCACAACTATATTGATTTATGGAGCCAGATGTGCTGCTGACTGACACCAAGTCATTCTCAGAAGTTGTTCCCATCGAGAGTGTGTAATGAACATGTGGTCTTGACCTTGAGCATTCTTAGATGCTGCTCATTGAGTACAGTCAGAAACTGTTCTCTCTTTTTTTTTTTTGCACATAGAACAACTTTTGAAATTGTGCGATTGTTCCAATGCCTTTTTTTCTCATCAAAGATACAAAATACCATTAAAATCAGAACTGTCTTTCTTTGAGTAACAATAGTTATACATGTCAATATATCTGCTATTGCTTGTTTATGACACATGTCTCTCAAGAATTGATTTATGGGGAGATTGTCCTTCGGTACTTTCCATCACCTTTAAGAGGTAGAACCGAGCTGGGAAGAGTGCTCAGGGGTTAAGGTGTTTTGTCAAAGTTTGAGGACCTGGATTCAAATCACATCACCCACGGTAAAGCTGGGCAAGACATCACTTGTTTGCAACCCAGATTTGGGAGGACAGATACAGGATGTTCTTTCGGACTTGCAGCTTAGTTATTCTAGCAAAACTGGCAAATCTCAAGTTCAGTGACAGATCTTGTCTCAAAAAATATGGTGGAGAGCGAATGAGAATGACAATGAACATATTAGTGACTTAAATTGTTCCTATGACCAAACCCCTTAAAGAATCAGCTAATGGAATGAAGAACTTACTTCAGCTTATAGTTCCAGGGCAGACAAAGCCTCAGGGTGGGGAAGGTGTGGTGACAAGATACAGAGACCAGCTGGTTGAGAGAGAATAGAATGTGGTGGGGCTGTGACACCTCATGTTCTACCCCCCCAGTGCCCTATTTCCTCCTGAAAGGCTCTGTCTCCTTAAGGTTCCATAACCTTCCAAACAGTACCACGAGCTGGGGATCAAATTGTTACACACCTGAGCTACAGGGGACATTTCCCATTCAAACCACAACACTCAATGTCAACCTCTGGCCTCCAAATGCATGTGCACATATATAGAAGTTCACTTGTACACTATGTGTATGCACACACATGTGGACATGGACACATACAGAGAGAGAGAGAGAGAGAGAGAGAGAGAGAGAGAGAGAGAGAGAGAGAGAGAGAGAGAGAGAAAGTAGAAGCCAGGGAATGAAAATAGGTAGAACACAGTTCTAACTAAATGAGTCATTAAAGAATAGATTGGTAAACTACTTTTGGGATCTTAGTTATATTTCTCAATAGAGTGTTATAAAAGAACAAACTCACCTTTCTTCAGTGTCTTCTGCCTTCAATTAGCACCAAATATTCTCTCTTGTTCTTGTGTCCACCACTGTAATATCATATGCCTTGGGACCCTCACCAGAGCCTCTAGAA
Source organism: Zapus hudsonius (assembly GCA_004024765.1). Classification (NCBI taxonomy): domain Eukaryota; kingdom Metazoa; phylum Chordata; class Mammalia; order Rodentia; family Dipodidae; genus Zapus; species Zapus hudsonius. The sequence continues at coordinate 6,043 of PVHP010019794.1, forward strand.
TGATGTACTAGATACAAATCTTTCCTTGATAAACTCATCCTGAGTATTTCAGGAGAGTGACAGAAAGTAAGCTAAGACAGCATGAATTTGCATATATTATTGATCCTGGAATCATTACTGAGATCACAAATTTAGCTGACTTCATTTAAACAATATTTTGAGAAGGGATGGCTTTTATTATTATTATTATTATTATTATTATTATTATTATTATTATTATTTGAAGGAAGCCAGAATCACTTTATATCTCTTCTTTCTTCCTTATTTCCTTCATTCCTTCATTCCTTTCACTGAATTGCTTATATTTTCCCCCATCTTTAGACAGGGGAACCATGGCAAGATCACTTCATAGGAACTCTAGAGAGATGAGCGCTTTGAGACAAGGGGCTGTCTATTGGAGTGGGAGCACTCACATGCTGAGCTCTGCTCTCCGGACACGACATATGCCCATCTATAACATTGTCCAACACCCCTGTGACAGAGATGCTCTTAGTACGCTCATTTCACAGAGCAGAAAACAGAAATTCAAACAATGAGCAAATCCAGCAGATTAGGATAGATGCAGGGCAGAACTCTGAACACAGGACTCTGCAACCATTGGCCAGGTAATAATTCTTAGTTATAAATTTTATCATGGTTGCTACTTGAAAAACTTTCTTCTCTTACACTCTTTTGTCATTTGTAGGTTTTAGTTAATGTCTATTTTCAGGGTACCACCATGGAATAGAAATAATGTATAAAGCAGGTTAGTCCAGAAACAGTCTTATTGCGGAATTTGGATAAACAGTACATCTTTGTGATTCTGTACTTTTAACCACTTAAAGTTCTCCAGATCATTAGCATATGGCATTTGTCATATTTTGGGGGGATCTTTCTGTCATCATCCACTCTCTTCACACTAAAGCTTCTACACAACTACTTAGTAATACTGTGTTATAATGTGAAAGAAAGAGTCGACAAGAAGAAAGTCTCATTTCTTGTAGTACATGGTAAATGTCTGTTCCAAGTGAGTATACATGGATTTGATTTTGATAACATCCTTCGAGGTTACATATGATTGTTAGCATCAATCACAGAACATTGAACTCAGACAAAAGAATCAGAACTGGACTTTGCAACAAGGAAGTCTGATTCTGTAGAGTTGACTATGATGATGGGGTTATAGGTTGGCAGTGTCAGTGAATGGCATTCCTTTTATTAGAATCCAATTCACTCGCATGTATCATTATTTACAATGTGTTGATGGCTTAACTCATGTGAGGCCAATGCCAAGGCTCAGCAGCTGGGAACAATTGGGAAAACAATATAAAAAGTGTTTGAGACAATTTATCTTGACCTTTAAGGAGAGAAGCTGGCGTAGTTAAATTCTCATTACTGGGATAAAACATCCGACCAGAAGCAGCTGATGGAAGAAAAGAATTTATTGTAGCTTCCATTTTGAGGGGATGTTCCATCATGGTGAGGAAGCATGTCAGAGGACAATGAGTACCCCATCTTGTCACAGCAACAGGGGGAGGTAGTAGTTGGAGTGAGCTAGCCCTGAACATCTAGCAACATGGAAAAATAAATCTCAAGACCTGCCCCCAGCAACACACCTTCTCTAAGGCCCCACCTCCAAAATGTCCAATGACTTTCCCAAATTGTCACTAGATGAGGACCAAGTATTCAAAACACATGAGGTTATTGAGGACATTTCATTCAAACTACCAGAGAGGAGCAGTTGAAAACCATACAGCTGCTGCTAAATATATGCTTTGAGATATATAATGAAAGGAAGTAGCTTCTCATGACTCAGAAAATTGACAATGCTTCATAGAGGGTAAGCTATCTTGTATGCATGGAAAGCCAGATAGAGAGAAATGTAGCATGTGTAATGGTTTTACCACAGAGTGTGGAACACTGGATTACATTTTGTGTGTATTTTACATGTAAGTTTCTATGGGACCTGGAAGTAATTGAAGTTAGAAATCCTTGGTAAACTAAGTGATGGAAGTTGAAAATCATCCCTTGGTAAATGGAAGTCATCCCTAGTAGAACGGATTCCCAATGGAATCCAACCCTACTGGGTGGCGCCATGCATGCTCCCTCCCTGGCCTCACTGTAAACAAACTCTGGGGACCATTCTTTTATGGATGTTACCAACCTGTAAAGTGGAAATCTCAACTCATTTTAGCTCTAGGATCCCTTCCAGCTCAAAAAAAAAAAAGTATTTATTTTCTTAATTGGCCCACTTGTGGCTTTTGTAGAGGAAGTGGTTGGGAACAGAAGGAAATAAAAAGGCATCTCTAGATCCCAAACAAAAAAGCCAGGCATTTTCTAGGTAATTGTTATCATCCATCATAGAACATCAGGGTTTTCTACTCTCGAGGTTGGGACACTACTACTCTTGCCTGGACATGAACACTTCAGTGCTGCCCAAGATTTATCCCTAGGGTTTCTGCAAATTGCCATCTTAATGCCTTTAGGGGTAAACTTTCCTAACTTCAAGCCACTCTATCAGGGGCTGTTTGGCTCAGGGTATCCTCATTCTTGGAGCAAGTTGCTTTATTTAGCCCTCAAGGTTCTCATGGGAAGAAGTAAGGATGGAATTTCTCATGCAGTGACTGAAGAGGAAAGAAAAACTGTCACACTTTATTTGCGTGTGTAATTTTTTAGTCATCGTATCTATTATTTTCCTAAACAGTCTTGATCAATCTATACGAGGACCACATGCTTGCTTTCTAGTTGGCAAATATTTTTAGAATTATTTTAGAGAATATTTACTATTACACACATCCAACACATATACACCACAGATTTGGAACTTAATATAAAATCTCTCTCTTTTTCCAGGAAAATAAAATTGAAATGGATCCCATACCTAGAGCGGCTGGCCTGGAGCCTCTTTTTTCTTCCAAAGTCATGTGTAAGTAGGTATCTGTAAAATCAAAATGCCTGTGAGACATTCTCAGCTCCCATTGCTTTTTGCTTGTTTAGTGGAAAAATCTGCCAGAAAGTGAGAAAATATTACCGGACGCCAAGAAAAATTTCTTCCTGTGAATTGGAGAGCAATCATTTTAGGTGGCCTCCCACCCTGGGACATACGATTCACAGAGTAGAGGTCAAAGGTGATCTTATATATGCAATCAGTTCTGACTATCCAGACTTGCCTGGTGTAAGCGGTTAGGATTACTTATATATATCTATATATTTTTTTTGGGGGGGAGCATAAGAATTCTTACATCACATCTCCAATTTCACTCAAGGAACTTTAGAATCATTTACTGGCCATTCTGTTTCCTCACCACTGGGGTGCCTCTTGGTTTTATTTCTTAGTTTTCCCTTCAGTGCTGTGTGGGACTTCCTGGACTGTAAGTGAGCAAGACCTAGACCTGCACATTTCTTCTGCCAATCAATGCAAGCATTCTTTATTCTGACCTGTTCTATTCTGGGCACCTTTCCATTTGAACCTAATTTGTTCAGCTTGCATTTACTTCTGTTTCCCTTTGTGATAGGTGCTTCATAAATTCATTTATGTAATCACCCCAGTTGTGTGGCTGAAAGCCTGCTGTGAACATCGATGCTTCCTCTTGGTTATTGCTCAAAGGAAAAGCAGAACTTTTGTAGGTTTTGCTTCATCTTTACCTTACTCTGCTCCATTCGGTTCTGCTAAAAGGGATATGTTATAGTAATTAAATTACATTCTGAAACCATTCTTGCATATTTTACTGGCTTGAGCATCCATGCTGTTTACTGAATGGCATGACACCTGCTTATATTTCAAGTCCAAGCTCAAGGTCTTTTTCAAGACCTTGACATCTGTAGAGCTCTGAGGGCCTCTATTCTTTGCCAGGCCCTGACATTCTGTATGGACCACAGTGGCTGAGGTCTACATCACATGGTCACTTGCTGTTAACTTCTCTCCTTCCCAGGCTAAACAATGGTTTCCTCCATGGTAGGGATTGTAATGTATGAACATATGTGTTCAAAGTTTAGAACATGGTGTTTTAGCCATATAGAAAATTACAGAAGCTATTCTCTGGGTAGGTGAACAGATGAACAGAGGATGTTTCCATGAAAGATACAAGCTATTTGAATTTGTCTCTGTTCTGCCTGGTTTGCATATTTGGAATTGAGATTTTGAAGCTTGGTTCTACCACATTTTGCTTTTGTAACTCAGGAAGAATTACATAAATTCTTAATGCTTTCTTCTGAAATTCTGAATACTGGAATAACGATGTCTACCTGAGTGGATGATAGTACAGTTCAAGCAGATAATGTTCTTCATTGGATCTTCATTTTCTTATAATCATAGACAGGTCGGTCATGTCTGAAGGACTAAATGTGATTGACAATGCACACAGTGACCCTTCTAATGTGCTAGACACTTTTCAAGGATCAATCCAATGCCGGCATGTCTTTCTGCATCCAAATGTACCAACACTCTCCTGCTATAACCTCAGATCAAAGAAGAATAAGGCAAATATGAAACTCCAGAATAAAACCCATCAGTGTGTCTGTACTTACAAAACACAAATAGGGATTATAAAGCCTTTGGTGATGGGACAGGAGGGTTATACACTGATAAAATACTGATTATTCCTGCCCATATATCATCATTTCACAGTCTTTTATGGATGTCAAGGTGGCATAAGAGTCTTATCAAAGTTTGGGCAGCTCTGCTGTACTGGGTTTGACTGCTTCTGCTTTGCAAATTCATCTTGGAATGTCTCTCTGCGTGCATCTGTGTTTCTTCTGCTTGAAAACATGGCGCTCTCCTTCCTCAGTAGCTACCTAATCTGTACCCGCTGTCATATCTCATTTAGGATGCTATTTCTTTGGGCAGGTCTTTGCTAATGAAACCTGGGCAATGTCACAAAATTGAGTTCAGGACTCTACCTTCATGTCTCTGTGTGGGACTCCGCTCCATTTATGGCTCTATGATCACAAGGTTATGGCTCTGCCTCTTCTCTAGACCTGTCTCTACAGAACTCAGGACTAATTTCCTTCATGTCGCATCCCAGTATTTCATCCAGTGCCTGTTTTGTGACTAGTATTGAAGCAATACGTGTTCAGTAAATAAATGGAAAATAAATCTATAGTTTCCCAAAGAAGAAAAGAGACATGTATCCCAAACAAATTTAGAAACACAACAACCCAGGAAAAGCAAGTGAACCAGAACCTGGGGCAGCTGGAAGACCCCTTCTGTCCAAGCAAGATGGTGCTGTTGAAATGATTGTTTTCCTTCAGTTAACATCTGGAGGAAGGACAGTCACATGGGTGTACTTTCTGTGCATTACATATAATAACCTACCCGAGAGCCTTTCAAAATCAAAGGTCACAAATATTTTCCCTAAGATGCTAGTTAGCAAATATTTCAGGCTTTACTGATTATATGTTCTATTATAAAGCCTCCTGCCTTCACAACACGAAAAAATACAATTCATAAACAAATGAGCATGTGTATATTCTTTGTTTATTTTTTCGAGTATTTATTTTAGTCATTTGCACGTGTGTGTGCGTGTGTGTGTGTGTGTGTGTGTGTGTGTGTGTGTGTACCACAGTCTCTTGCTGCTGCAATCAAATGCCTACTGGCTTTATGTGTTTAGCTGGGGATTTAAACCCAGGTTTTGCAAGCAAACACCGTTAACCACTGAGCAATCCATCCAGGCCCAGCATGTGTATATTCTAACAGAACTTTATTTCCAATTGTGTGTGTTGAATCAGATTTGGTTCACAGACTAGTTGACCCCTCCATCTTCCCTGTTCAAAAACCAAAATCTCAAGCTCAGAATAGAACAGGGTACAGTCAGTCACTGCTCCTCTGGAGGTAGTGATCCTCCTGCTACAAACCGGTTTCATCATCATTATTTTCAGAAAGTCTGAAAACTGATTCATACCGCTCTCTACACACACATTGCAGGCTGTTGCAAGTAGTAAAAGTCCTTTGCCTCACTCTTCCCTATATAGAAATACAAAAACAAGGTGCTCACAAGGTAACCAAGAAGCAGACCAGGTGTCTGGGTGAACTCCAGGATCTTGGACTTGACTTCCTGCCTCACATTGCCTTGTGGAAAAGCAGGAAGATGTCTTGATAAGGAAGTGAACATATACATTAAACTATCAATACCTGGGTTTCTGGGAGTCATAGAGACTCTAAAAGAATCTGTCACCTAAGTGAAAGAATACTACAAATGCATTGTGAGTATTCTCCTTGAAGAATCAAGAATCTTGGCTATTTCCCAGGACAAATTAATGGGTAGAGAGGATGTCTCCATTGGAACACTCAGAAAGTTCTAGAATATATTGTTGAGTGGCAGAAGCTCAGAACTCATACGATGGGGCTCAGAAGAATGTAATACCACATTTTGGACTTGGGTCTGATCTAACTTGAAAACACAAGATCATCTAAATTCACAGGTTTGGCGAAAGGGGTGAAACAACAGCTGAGTCCAGATCCCCCATCTCCTTAGAACCTTCGATGTTTATAATCACTTGACGTCAGAGGAGGGCTCCATTCCAGAAGTGCCCAATATGAAATTGTCATTGAATCTTGTCCATAGACAACTTGTAGTAATGAAAGAGACACAAAAGAAGGCAGAAAGGTGGTATTCCTTACTTAGAGCCAAAAGAGCCGGACCATTAAACAGAAGGCACTTCAGGAAAATACAGAAGGCCAAGGACATCTCTAACATGGGTGGCCCAGAGAGACTGACAATTAATCTTCATTTTCAACTTGACTGGATTTAAAATCTCCAGGGAGGCATGTCTCTGGGCATATGTCTGAGGGCATTTCCAGAGAGGTTTAAGCAGGGAAGACCCACCCTGAATATCAGTGTGAATACCAGTGGCATCTGAATTCCTATGGGTTGGGGTCCTGGACTAAATAAATGGGGGGGGGGAGAAAGTGGGCTGAACCTGATTGTGACCAGCCTCTTCAAGTTCCCATCGCCATGCCTCCTGTGCCCTCATGATCACATCCTCAAACTTGGCACCAAAATAAACCTTTCTTTTTTTTAAGTTGCTTCTATCAAGTCTTTTGTCATAGTAATGAGAAAAATAAAACAGGTGGTGAGGCATGGCCGAGTAAACTATGTTCTCACTCCTGTCCCCTAGATACACACTAACACCACACACACACACACACACACACACACACACACACACACACACACACACCTACAGGAGAAATCAAAATCTTACATGAAGGCAGGGGGTGAGCAGGAAAAAGATGAGGAGGATGTCACTGTGGCCTGTGATTTAGATCAAATATGATCTGAGCTAGGGGAGGAAATACTAAACCCAAAGCTCAGTCCAGGCTTTAATTATTCTTAGTCTTGACTGGACAGTGTAACTATTGCTTTGAGACTACATGTCCACAGGACCTAAAAGTAATGAGACAAAGTTGTGGAAAGTCATGAGATTTCCTGGAACTTTTATTTTGGAGCAGAGGAAGAATTCTCTTTCACAGAATACCTAAGTAAAGAAATGGGGATACAATAAAAACTGGCTGGTGTTCACAATCCATGTGTCATTGCTGTATTATTCCACATGTCTTTAGCGAACTCAACACTAAATACAAACTGCTAACACACACAAAGCTCAGACATGGTTGCACAAGAGGAGGCAGGAAGACTGTAAAAGCCACAGGGTGACTAGAAAAACCCTGAGGTACAGAACTCCCCAGAAACAGGCCCTAATTACCCCACCATGAGTGAACACTGAGGACCCTCCTCTCAGTGAACTGGAGACTGGAGGCGAGGGGATACAAGACCATCACCTATGTAAAAAAAATGTATGTATGTATGTATGTATGTATGTATGTATGTATGTATGTATGTAAAGATGAAAAAAGAAAATTCCTAAAAAGATTGATTTCTGTAACATTGTCCATTGTGCTGTCCATATTGAACATGTATTTGTAAGCAAATAGAAGTACCATTATTTATGTCAAGAAAGAATAATTAATATTGTATATTGAACTCATCTTCCACCATTCTAGATTTTTTTCAGCTCACATACCTAATTTTAGGTGTCATGATGGCATGTTCAAACACAGCTTGTTTTTGCAGATGCTTCTCCCAATCTCCCCCATCCGCATGCTCTCTGCAAGGCCCTACCTCCTTTCTATCTACACATGACACACGTCCCCACTGCCTTCCCCCAATGCCCTTCCTTATTAGCTTTTAATATTTGCTCTTGGTCACCATTTTAGCTTTGTAGTTATTACCTATGTTAGTCCGTAGAATGTAAACTTATATATGCATAGATATTAAGCCATAATATGAATATGAGAGAGAAGATGTCATTTTGGGCTTTCTAAGTCTGAATTGCTTTTTCTAGACAATCAATTATCAGCATTTATTTATTTACTTATTATTTATTTATTCATTTTATTTATTTTGGCCTTTTCAGGGTAGGGTTGTGTTCTAGCCCAGGCAGACCTGGAATTCACTATGTAGTCTCAAACTGGCCTGGAACTCACGGAGATCCTACTACGGAGATCCTACTACCTCTGCCTCGCAAGCGCTGGGACTAAAGGCATGGGCCACCATTCCTGGCTAATTTTCTGCAATTTTTTAAAAAAAAATTTTTTCTTTATTGCTAAGTAAAATTATATATATATATATATATATATATAAAGAGAGAGAGCAAATTTTCATTTATTCATTCATCTATTGATGGGTTTCTTGGCTGGTTCCATTTATTTGTTCTTATAACTATGATGGCAAGGAATAGATATGCAAGTATCTTGGCAGTAGAATATGGAGTCCTTTGGATATATGTCCAGGAGTGGTATAACTAGGTCACATGGCAGTTCTAATTCTAATTTTTTTGTGATTTTCACAATGCCTGTACTAGTTGTACTTTCTTCAAGAGGGAATAAGTGTTCCTCTTTCTTCACATACTTTCCAGACTTTTTTGTCAGTTTTCTAGATTTTGGCCATTCTGATGGGAGAAATGTTATCTCAAAATTATTTTTATAGCTTTATTATCCAAAATTTGATACATTGTTTAAGCAAATCTTATCATGGAACATCCATTTCCTCCCCCCTTGTTCCCAAGCCATTGGGTATCCTCCTTGGTGGACATATGGGATCAGTCAATGGAGTAGGGGGTTATGAATAGTCCAAGAGGTAGCCAGGTTCCCCCCTTTTGTGTGTTGTTGCTTAGGGGGGCTATGTCTCTGGATATTCTCCCCCACCAGAGCTCTTACAATTTTTCCACCCACTCTTCTGCTCAGTTTCCTGAGTCATGGTGGGTTTTAGGTCTGCTTTATTGTTGAGATCTTAAGTGTCTCTGGGTTTCTGCTTTGGGTTGAGTTGGATCCAGGTCAAAATCCATAGGGACCAAAAACTGGGGCTCCAAGGGGAAATTCCAGAGAACTACAGAGAGGCTACAACCAATAGAATCTTGCCAAAATAGCAATGTGTGTCTCATTTAACCTATAGTGATCACACTCTTTGGTGGAGATTCTGTCTGTATTTTTCAGAAGGCAGTGAGAGAGCTGTGGTCAACCAAGTTCCATCAACAAGCCATGGGATGATGGCTGACATCCTGGCAGGAGACATAACCACTGCCAGCCTATCATGTAGGCCCCAAATGAAACCTATGATGAAGTGGTGTGAGAAACAAGAGACCTATTACCACATCAAGTCAGATAACCCAGGATAGGTCAATGAGACAGACACCAAAGATATCAAAATTACTTTAATTTGCATTTCCCTGATGCCTTTGGAAGTTAAACATTTAAAAAATAAAGCTTATTGGCCATGTGTGTTTCCTTTTTTTTGAACAGTATGCTTATTTCATTGGATCATTTGGTGATTGCCTTGTGTGTGTGTGTGTGTGTGTGTGTGTGTGTGTGTGTGTGTGTGTGTGTACTTTTTGCAGCTATATATGAATTCTGAATATTAACCCCCTTCTGAAGAATAGCTGGCAAAGACTTTCTCCAATTCTGTGAACCTGCTTTACTAATGTTTATTTTGCAGTGCAGAAATGTATGAATTTCATGCAATCCCTTCTATTAACTCTTGGCTCTATATCCTGGACTAGAGTAGTCCTCTTCAGAAAATTGTAGTCTATGCCTTTATCTCAAAATGTATCCCCCATGTGTTCCTCTCACAGTTTCAGTATATTGGGTATTACATTAAGATATTTGATCCACTTTTGAATTTATGGTTGTACAGTTGAAACAAGTTCTCCAGTTTTGACAGAAAAATTGTCAAATAGGTTGTCTTTTTGTCCAGGGAATTTTTTTTCTCATTTACCAAACAATTGGTGGTCAAAGTTGTGTGAGATTAAGTCTGGGTCTTCTATTCTGTTCCGTTGGACTATATGTCTGCCTGTATCAGCATCATGATGTCTTGGTCACTATCATTCTGTAATATGATTTGTGATCAGGTATTGTGATACCTCCAGCTTTGTTCTTTCTCCATAGGATTGGTTTGGCTACTCATGGTATTTTCTTTTCCCATATGAATTATTGAATTGATTTTTAGCTCAGTGAAGACTGCCATTGTAATTTTGATGAAAATTGCATTGAATCTATACATGATTTTTGGTAATATAGCAATTTTCACAATATTGATTCTGCCAATCTAGGAGTAATGAAGGTCTTTCCATCATCAACTCTCCTCTTTAACTTACCTTTTAAATGTCCTGAAGTTTTAATTGTCGAGGTCTTTCACATCCATGGATAGTTTTATGCATTGATACTTCACTTGGGGACACTCTTTTTTTAATTTCTTTTTCTGCAAGGCTATTATTGGTATATATCAAACCTAATGATTTTTGTATGCTGATTTTTTTATCCTGAAACTTTCATGAAAGTTTTTATTATATTTAGTAGCTTTCTGGTAGGTTCCATAGATCTTTAAAACAGAATTATGTCATATGCATTGATGTTTTAACATCTTCCTTTCTTATTTTCACCTTGTTTTATTGCTTTTCCTTCCTTGTTATTGTCCAAATGAAGATTTAAAGGACTATGTTGAATGGAAATTGGGAGAGCAGGATGTTAATTTTAATTTTTTTCAGGTATATATGTGTGTGGTATGCATGTGTGTATGAATGCTTGCTGGAGATTGAGGCCAGTTGTTTTCTATTAAGCTCCACTTTATATATTTTTAATCAATTTTTTAATGAAAAGGTTGCATACATTGACCCTCTCTCCCCCTGCCCCAATTCTGCTAAGGGTCTTCATCTATGGGGTTATTGGTATTCATTTTGGGGACTTAGTGGCTTCAGTCTCTGCAGAGGAGGGGGTAAACAGTACCTGGGGCTATTCTGACCCGCCTGGAGGCTTTCAAATCTTTCAGTACCCTCTTTCAAGGTGCTCCCTGAGCCCTTGTGGGCAACGTAAGGATCTGACTTACAGTTCCTTTCCTGAAATTCAGTTCCAGGGAAATGATGACACTGTGGTCACTCAAAGCTCATCAAAGCAGAGATTTAGAATTTATAGAAAGCTACAGTGTAATTTTTGAGACAAAATCTTTTGTTAAACATGTAGTTCATGGATTCGCCTATGCTAGCTAGCAAGCAAAGGACTGTGATCCTCCTAGCTTCACTTCCTCTGAACTGGGATTAGCCTAGCAGAGCACCCAGTTGTGGGCAGATGTGGGGAATTAGAACTCAGGGCCTCATGTCTATGTGGCAAGTATTTTACCAACTGAGCCATTTCCATAACCCCACCGTCAGGTGACTTTAAAGATATAGATGTGATTAAGCATATTTAGCAAAAAGTAACAGAAGCCATAATTCCTTTACTACAGTCTCTAAATTCTTTGAAGTTCAGAATCATGTATTTTTCCGATTTGGACACTGCACACAGCAGAACATGCCAAGGGGTAAAGGGGGACTCTGAGAGTGAGCAAAGAAAGTTATGTCATACAAAATTTTTTAAGATTATTCAAAATATAAGACTGTAGAAATCTTGGAATTAAAAATCAGTTCCATAAAAACAGATGTTTTATTTAAATGACATATGATACTTATTTATAACTTGCAGATAATGGAGCAAAGGAACCTTGGGATTTTCACGTGATAAAAGCTCATATGAACAGCAATTTACACATAATTGGCCCTTTAAAAATGACTTCTTAAAAGTGCTAAAATGCTCTTTATCCTGGTTTGCTTTTAAAATAAAAAGGGAGCAATTATGAAATGCTTTTCATGAAGGAATTTCCATTTTATCTTATCAAAATATTTACTCTCTTTTCATGAGTTTTTATTTCTTTATCGCTAAAGAAAAGAACTCAGAATCTGAAGTGCAGAAAAATACATGGTGATTTTTACATTCCAATCAGCGTACAACAACTTCCAAAATTTAAATGGCTTTTTTTCTGATTTGATTTTAGAAAAAAATAAAAATGTCAATGTCAAGGGTCTTGGTAAGATTTCTTATTTGACGCCACTGTTAACTTAAATAAGTACAGGTGGGCATTTGGTCCCATGGTCCCCTCACTCCTCTGAAAGCTCGTTACTACCGCTCCTAAAATTTAATTCAATTTGTCATCTCAGAAAACATCCTGGGAAGAAAAAAAAATGATTGTTAAAAAAACAAGAATCTAGTAAAGTGCAAAAGAAAAACAACCAACCCCAAACAGCTCTGGGTAAGTGGGTAAGACAGGGTGAGGAATGTGAGCTCCAGCCCAACTGCTATTCCAAGGAAAGGGAATATGGGAAGAGAAACACCCTGCTTGGATGCAGCTGGAAGAGTGAAATCTGCTTTAAAGGGCCTGACTCCAAAGAAAATAGGTTTTGAAAACTTCTCCAGTGGATCCCCACTGCACTTGGCCTGAACTATGTATCCCAAGCATCTGCCTCTCTCTCAATTAACAGATGCAGGACACAAAGCAGCAGGAAAAAAAAAAAAAAACTCTCTTCCACTTCCTGAGAACCAGTGTCCTGGAAGACTTCTCTAGACCCTCGCTGACCCAGGCCATAGCCAACAGTGACTTTCCTATAAAACACTGGGCTCATCTCATAATGTTAGTGTTTCTTATAAATCAAACACGCATTCTCAATTGGCCAATACTTCTACACTGGTGATGGATTTATGGGTACATTAATGCATAATGGTAATTCTAAGATGTGATAATACTGTTTTGTAATTACATTTTAAAATAAAACTTTGTTTATGCAAGATGCATGCATGATGATACTAATTGTTATTAGAGAGTTTTTATGTTTTGTGCTGAGTTTTTGGGTACTTTATTATAACTTCTGTAAAGATACAGAAACAAAATTCACAAGCTAATTAAGCTAGAAAGTAATATAGCTAGCACTTGAATCCAGGTGAAGAAGACACCTGAGCAAGATCAGACAGGGACAGAGCCCCAAAGGGGCTCAAAAGCCCAAAGATGTCAGCTGATCCAGTCTCCTCCAAGGTGGCTGCAGGCAACACTCCCCAGCAGGGATCCCAGCTTCCTCCTCAGCTCAGCACACCAGGCTGGGCCAGCTCCTCCTGAGTCAGCCACTTGAATCCATGACCCAGTTAGGTGTCTTCTTACACACCTCAGTCTGATAACAGGGCTCACCCTAATTGGATGTCTGGTGTGTATAAAGGAGTTTAATCACAGGTATAGGCTCTTTGGCCTTCCTGTGATTTCACCTCAACATCATGAACATCAATGTGTAGGTCTCTCTCCCACTTCCCAGCTTGGGTGGGAAGTCAATCTGGGAAGGGAGGGTACTTCCTTGTGTCTGGGTATTTCCTGCCTGCCCCCCTCACCATGTGTCTTGTTTGGGGGTGTATGGCCTTTCTTTAATCTCTTAGTCCATCACCATTTCTTCACGCTCTCTGGTCTTTTGTGGGAAGGGGAACTTCTCGTTTTGATGCTTCTCCTTCCATGTGTAGGTGTTTGTACTCTCTCAGAGCCTTTTTGCCCCTGGAGATTTTTATGGGATGGAGATTCCTTCATCTCTTGTCTCCCTTTCCAGCCAGGCAAGGAGGACAATTCTCCTCTGGCTTGAGTCTTTCAGCTAGTCTCTCAGTGGATCTTAATTCTTTCTATAATAGACTTCATAATTCAAAATTAACACTGTGGGAGTCTGTATAATCAATACTTTGCTCTTATCAGATAAGGATCCAAAAGTTGGGGTTGACAGATCTTCCCAAACCCAAAATTCTACATCATGGGTATTTTTGGCTCTGGAATATTTCATTTATCTATGATTAATACAATTATGCATAAATTTAATAGTGGGCTTTTATATTTCATAATAAAATATTGGATATTCAGGTCCAGCAACATAAATGTTATGACCCCCTTATTAGTCTGTGAATTAAATAATGTCCTTTAATTGCCAACTAACACAATTCAATACCCCTTTCAAACCACATCAAGAAGTATATTTTATTTTTTCACCAAGTTAATTCAGTTCTCTACCATGATTATGTGCGTAATTGAATTTTGGTCAGGATTGTCTTTAAGTAGAAATAAGGGGCTATAATTGGAGGCTTAGGGTAACTAAAAATCTCCACCAGCAAATGGTTCTTTCAGAGCAAGAGACACCCAAATTTCCCTGCTACTACTAGAGAGAGGAAAAAAATGTTCATCACAAACAACTGTGGCCTGTCATAGGGATCATCAGAATAATATCAAGCAAGAACTAAATGGGACTAATGGTGGATAAACATAGTCCTCTGTCTGTGTTATAGCTGGTACCAGGGGCTGTGCTCAGGCCCCTGTGAAGTGACTGTGTTTTTAAGGGAACACAGTGGTCATTAGGGAACGCTCTCTTTCTTGGTTATAACACACTGACTTCCTCCTACACTCTGCTTCTTTATTATGGTACTGATTAAAAATTTATATGCACTGACAGTGATGACAAAGTATGTCCATCTTCCCAAATGGCTGGGTTATGAGTATCAGCAATTCCCCATGATTACCATACCCAGATGGAGAACTTGGGTCAACAATTCAAGCTACTCAATCATTTTCTATTAAGTTTTCTTATAAGAAAGAGTCATGAAGATTAGTGTCTTTTATTGCTCACTGAATTTACAAAGGACTATTTCAATCTCGAGATGGGTTCTATTAATCATAAGACTCAAAAAGGTTAGGAATGGCAGCCTAGAAAGACGTTTACCCCTGAGGCTTCCTGAATCCCTAGACCTGGATTTTTCCATTATTCTTGGTTTTCTCCCTTCCAAGTATGCTGGCTTTCCATTACCAAGGGTATTCAGTTTATAATGAAAAATGGGTTATTTCAGCTCACACTTTTTAGAGTTCAGCATTGGTTGGTTCTGCTGCTTTGAGCTTGGATAAAGTCAGAATTTCATGGCAGAAATATACAGTAGAACAGAGCCATTTTCTTCACAGTTGGAAAGTGAAAATAAGTAAAGAAAGAAGAGGGGGGTTGGATCCTCATTGATCAGAAGACCTCCCACTCAGGCCTATCTCTAAAACTTTCCACTCACAACAGAATGAAGCTGAGGAAGGATCCCAACACATTCTGGATGCAAATTATAGCTTCAAGGTATTAGAAGGAAAAAAAAATCTCCTTTGTCAAAGAACATATGGGAACTATTTTGATAGCAGTATTCTTTAAGACCATAGATAAGTACTTTAAAGAGTTTTTTTTTTAAGTAAATAGTTGAGTCTTGAATGAGTTTTTGTTTCTTGGCTGGAATTAGCTATGGCTAATGGAGAAAATGTTTTAGAAGCTATTGCGAAGTTAATTAATAACTTGATTGGCTGCATTGTTCGAGTTTAGACATGATACAGAGTCAACCTTAACAATGAATTCCTTGGCTTTACTTAATTTCCTAATGATTACTTAAAAAGTTTCAAACTTTAGATTTTGCTATCCTAATCGCCTCAAACCACCCTCTCTTCTTCATCTCTTTTTGATCAGTGAGGTTTATATGTTTCAGACACACAGTGTAATACACAGAACTTGAGATATTTCCTGCCATTTAAACTCTGTGTAATCAGAGACCTAGCTGAACTGTGCTATGTGTAAGGTTTTATGCCCAGCTGCCTATACAAGCTGAAGTGCCAGGTCTTCCCTTAATTCCATGCAAGGCTCTGCCACACATAGACCACTGTTCATTTAGTTGCATGGGTCACATTTATAATGCTGACAGATATCTCCACTGACCTTGATGAGAATATGATGACATCAGCATCCTTCAGAGCCTTTCTCTGGGATCTGGAAAATACAGTGCTCTCAGTGCTCCCATGTGGTTGGTATGTTTGATGGTACCTTTACTCATGGCACACATCAGCTTACATGAGAGTTATTACACACTGAGTTCTTATGTTTCGAAGTCAGAAGACTTACCTTGGTTCACTTAGAGGCAAAGAAACAGCCTGTCTGTTCTCATGGTGTAACATGGTCATTAAAAATTTGCACATGGTAACTTGAATTCCAATTCCAGCTATATCTTTTCTTCAAACTACAAAACCCATAATAGCCTTAAATTCTACAATTAGGATAATATCACAGGACTGATTCTCTTGAAGAGTTCTTACACACAGTATGACTAGACTGCTTGTTATTATAACCTCCATTCCAGACCAACAGGTGGAGATTGGAAATTGCCATTCTCCCTCTCACAGCAAGACGCATATCTGGGAGGCTGGAAAGATGGCTCAGCAGTTAAATATGCCTGCTTGTAAAGCCTGCTGGACCAGAGTCAATTCTCAAGACACACACACACACACACACACACACACACACACACACACACACAAAGACACAAGCGTTCAAAATTCATTTGCAGTTCAAGAAGACCTGGCATGCACTGAAATGCACATACACACACACATGCACATAAACATGCACGTGTGCACACATAGGAGCACAAATGGAGCACTTACATGAAAATAATAAACAAAAAGAAAGAAATCTAAAAAAATAACTCAATTCTTAAATCTATCTGAGAATATTACAAATTTCTACCTTAAAACTGAAAACAAACATGAAAGTATAGAATTTCAGAGTTTGGAGATGGAGAAGCCCAAATATATTTATATAACAATTTAAATGGTAATTGATACTTGGTGGATGCTCAGTGTAGAAAAATTACAGGTTTTAAAAACTCTTAGGGGACTCCCTCCAAAGGAGGAACCCCATCCCTGTGAATTTGAGCTCCATGTACCATATTAGAATCTCACTGTGAGGAACGTGGCATTGTTGATTTGCTCACAGGGAGAGGCGAAAGTAATCACTGTGAAATGGACGGAGACCTCTCTAGTCTCCTTAACAAGGCTTACCTGGAAGGTTTGACAGCTAAATTCTGGTTTCAACTTGACAGGGTTTAGGATCAACATGGAAACAAATCTTTGACAGGCACATTAGGGATTTTCTAGGGATTAAGTTCATTGAGGTGGGAAGACATATTTGCTAGCCATGGGTGGTACCATTGCATGGGCAAGGGTCCAAGACCGTATAGAAGGAACAAAGCTAGCTTAGTGCCAGGATTCATCACTCTCTGCCTCCTCGCTGAGAGCTGGATATAACTAGATGCCTCAAGCACCTGTCATACCTTTCCCGCCATGATGATCTACAACCTCATACTTTAAACCGAAATAAGCCCTTCTTTCCTTCAGTTTCTTTGGATCAGCTATTTTGCCACAGCCACGAGAAAGTACACTAACACAAAGGAATATTATTTTCCAGAGCCTCACCATTCATACTCCAGGGAAAACAATACCAAACTCCTACTCTTTTTAATGTTCCATAGCAGAGGAATATAATACATACCTCTGCCTCATTTTCACTTTCTACAAAGGGCAAGGAGATTAGCTAACCTAGGCTCACTGAAAGACTGAAATTCAGCCACAGAATAACAAATGTTTCCTCTGTTAACAGCTCAACTATAAACCAATCAAAGTCTGTATAATAACAAAAGATTCTAGCTAAAAGAATTATAAGCTTCAGACTCAATTGAAGGGGTTTTTAGGTAAATAAGAAAATAAAAAGAGATAAAAACAAGGACATTAGGAGGAGTTTTTGCCTCTGACTGCACAGTTGCTAAAGACAGAAAATGAGAGAAACATAGGAATTCATGTTGAAGATATATCAACTAAGTTTCAATTTCAAGTTTAAGAATGAAGTGTATCCTTTCCTGGCACCTGCCTGCAGTGGATTTCATAGTATACCCTAAAATATAAGTCAGGACCCATGAAAGGACCTTATTTGGTAATTGAGTCTTTAAAAATGCAATTAGATCAGATGAGATTATACTAAATTCAATAAGTGGTATCTTTACAAGCAGGGAGGGTTTATTTTCTACCATGAGGTGAACAGACTTCTCAGCTGCCTACCCTACTGTTCTGATCAACTTGATCTCAGTTCCATAAGAATGGAGCCGCAAACTATAGAGCAAAACGGAATTAATGATAAGACAAAATAAATCTTTCCTGGGCTGGAGAAATGGCCCAGTGGTTAAGGCACTTACCTCCAGTACCTAAGGCCCCAGGTTCAATTCCCCAGGATCCACATAAGCCAGGACCACAAGGTGGTGGCCCTGGTGCTCTCTCTCTCTCTCTCTCTCTCTCTCTCTCTCTCTCTCTCTCTCTCTCTCTCTCTCTCTCTCTTTCTGCCTCTCTCTCTGGGTCTCTCTCTCTCTGACTCTCTCTCTCATCTCTCTGCTTGAAAATGAATAAATAAAATATTTAAAAAAATAAATCTTTCCTTCTGAAAAATAGAAGACATCCAGAAGCAGAGGTAGGCAGGGAAGAAGGCATGTGAACACTGGACAGATATCACATCAAAGTGTCCGAGTCAAGGAATGCCAACAGATGTTGGCATAAATACCAAAAGCTAGCAAGATGCCAGTTTGTTTTTTTTTTATTTCTTGTTTGTTTGTTCCTAGACTCTTCAGAGCATTGACAGTTCTACTGACAACTTAATTTTGGATTTGAAGACTCCAGAACTATAAGAGAATAAACTTCTATTGCTTGACCACACAATATATGGTTCTCATTGACTGTATTCCCTAGAATTGTTCAAACTCAAAATAAAATTCCAGAAGAGGAAACATGAGTGCAAGAGGTATTGGAAAGAAATTAATAATCCTTACTCATATACACTTATTCACTTAGTCTAATAAATACATATGAAAGTCTGTAGGGAATATTTTTAAAGGCTGTATTTATCTGACTTTGGAGAATAAGAGGGAACTAGAGCATATTGTTGAGCCTGGGGAGACTTTATATAGAATATTCATAGGATTATCTAATTGCCATTTGAGGAGAGCAGAGGTGGAGAGAGAAAGAAGAGAAAATATTTTTGGAAATAGTGTTCAGGAAATAGGCTTATCTCTTGATCAAGGTTTGGTTAAAAGCTTGTAATCACCAAAATAAAAATTAGGACCAGTTAGTGTGAACTAGCTTGAAGAACGCTAGGAAACTTATACCTAAAAAAATTCTTACCTTACATACCTTACATAATGTAATAGAATCAAAAGAATACAGGCTTGATATCCATCCAATTGAGTTTTGAAAGGAATTTTATGAATTAGAAACTAACTCCACCCTTCTAATAGTCTAAGAAGAGATACCCTGTCTTATTACTTGCTGGACATAGAAGACATAAGTATGACTCCTATCAAGTGGTGGGGCTACTGTGTTGCCTACCTTCCTTTAAAAAGTGATCCATTGAAACTAATTAAAACCCTAATAACCTCTACAAAAGGAAAAATACAAGGCAAGGTTTACGGAGCATTCCTGAGGCCCTCAGGTCAATGGCCCATACTACCAGAAAACAAGGCAAACGACTACCTATGTTCTGAAAGATGGTATTAACAACGCATGTTTCTGGCCATATCCATCCCAAGGGAGGACTTAATCTGAGCACATCATTACTTTCTAGAGGTATAGCATCTGCTGTTAAAGTAACAATGATTTCACCTACTCTTTGACTTTAACCCCTGCTTTTTCTTTTGTGTTTAACCATATTTAACTTGGGCAAATCAAGAACTTTTGGGGAGGTTTTAGAAAAGTCACTCTATTATCAAGGCAATGTGGAAGTCATCCTATAGGTAATATTGACAGAGTGCTTGGCATGTTTGTAGGCATTTATAAGTGAAGAACATTTCCCTAGTTAATGAGCTCCTATAAATAGTTGCTTCACTTTATCCACCAGGGAACACTGCCTCAAAGCAGAATGGCTGGCGAAGCATTGGAAAGGTCTCAGAAAACAATCCATGTGGATTCACAGTAAAAATAAGGACTCCAGGTTTTTGTCTTTAAAGTGGTTATCAATTTTTCTTTATTTTATATATTTTTCCATATTTTTATTTATTTACAGTGAATAGAGAGAGCCAGAAAGAGAGAGGAGAGAGAGGAGAGAGGAGAATGGGCAATGCAGGGCCACTTACCACTGGAAACAAACTCCAAATTTATGTGCCTCTTTGTACATCTGGCATTATTTCAGTAATGGGAAATTGAACCTCCCAAAGACCCCCATGACTTCCCCAAATTGCCATCAACTGGTGACCTTGTAGTCAAAATGCACGAACATACCGGGGCATCCAAACCACCAGACTGTTCTTACCAACAATGACTTACTCATTGGAAATAAGAATAATAATAATGCCTCTCTCAGAATTATTTGGAAGATGTAATGCAGCTACATGTAAAAGAAAACAAGACAGTGCTTGGCCCATAAGCTAAGCGCTCAATGCATGTAAGTTAAGATACTAAAAAAGATTATGGGGCTGGATAGATGGCTAAGTGGTTAGGGCATCTGCCTGCAAACTCTAATGCCCATGGTTCAATTCCCCAGTACTCACATAAAGCCAGATGCACAAAGTGGCACATGCATCTAGAGTTTGTTTGCAGTGGCCCTGACTTGCCAATCTTCTCTCTCTCTCTCTCTCTCTCTCTCTCTCTCTCTCTCTCTCTCTCTCTCTCTCTCTCTCTCTCTCTCCCTCTCTCTCTCCCCTCTCTCTCCATTCTCTCTCTGCTTATAAATAAATAAATTATTCTTTTAGAAAAATGCATGAGAATAATTAAAACTATATTAAAATCTTTTCTGATATTTCTTTCTTCATTTAACTATTCAAAAAGAAGTTCACACACTATCTACTTGGTGCCATGTGGTAAACTAAAAGGCGGTTTTCTTAGATGACATCAAACAGGTCAGCAGGGTTGAGAACCAGCTGAAAGAAGTCTCTTATCCAGAGCTTTGTAGACAAGTGAATGGACTTCCCTGATTATTTTTTTCCTGTGTTATGTGAGATGGAATTGGCAGAGTTCTGCCATGACTAGGTAAAATTTTTAAGAGGAGCACGTTTGCACTTTTGTTGAGAACATGTTAGGGAAAGGAAGGAAGCAGAATAAAGCAGGTAAGATGATTTTGCACAAGTACATTGATGATGGGGAAGCGGACTAAGCCATGGGGGGGGGAGAGACACAGAGCCATGTTGACATTATTCTTAAAGTATAGTTTGCTAATAAGGAAGACATAGGAAGTACTTAAGTTAGAGACGGGTGAAGAAAGTCCCAATACTACTGATCTGTGAAGAGCTGTATATTCTATGCTGATTCGTAAAAGTATAAACCGGTTCAATGGGTGAAATCTTAAGCACGTTAGGTTTGATTTGTTTGTTCATTATCCAAGTGGTGATGTCAGGAAAGCACCTGGATATATGAGTCTGGGCTTCAATATGAAGGTCTGGGTTGGAGGTGTTAATCGGAGAGTTGTCATCATGTAGATGACATTTAGAATCACGAAGCTCATGGCATCACCAGACAATAAACACAGAGATAAAGAGTCTGAAGCTGAGGTCTGTTTCTTCTCTTCCAAGAAATTGACCCTTTCTTATTCTTAGGATTCTCTGTCATCTTGACAAATCAGCAGTTTACACTTCACAGACTTCTGTGAGTCCAAAGAAACTATAATACTATTTTAAGATGTAAGCATTTCTGTGTCATGAATTCTTTAATGTAAAACAAATGTTCTGAGAAAGGCATATGGAGGAGCTGGGGAGATGCCTTAGTGGTTAAGGCATTTGCCTGCAAAGCAGAAGGACACAAGTTTGATTCCCCAGGACCCACATAAAGCCAGATGCACATGTGTCTGGAGTCTGCTCGAAGTGGCTGGAGGCCCTAACACACCCTTTCTCTCTCTGTCTGCCTCTTTCTCTCTCACTCTCTCTCTCTCAAGTAAATAAATAAAAATGTTTTTAAAAAAGAAAGGCATATAAAGGAAAGATGAAGCACATTTGATTATTTTAGAAAAAAAATTATTGTCCTCTCTCCCTTGACAGAGAATTAGGAGTAATGTTTTTTTCTAACTATTCTACATCTCTGAAGTGGCAAGCCATTAGCAATGTACTTGAACATGAAGTGAATGCTTACTGAGTTATCATGATCTTTTAGAAGTAAAGAGAAAACTGTGTCCATTGTCCATGTCTTTAATTTTCCTATCACAAAAGTATATTAGATTTGGATCTTAAATATGATAGCTTTCAAAAAATGAATCATACAATCAGTACACTAAAAAATTAAGTATTTAAGTTGTATTAGTTTTCACCAAGATATTAATATAAAAACAAGTTTATCTGAAAGGATTTTATTTTACCCAGTTTTAATCTTTGTGAATGTCTATAGAAAAAATAATAATTAAATTTCTTATGGAAATTAGCAATTTTCCATAACATACAAAGGAATAAAATATTACCGTCTAATCTCTAAGCACACTTGGCATTCTGTTTTGCCATTTTCTGATTTTTATTTGTTATAAGAATGAATGATTTTAATTAATACTCACGAGGCAGAAAAAATTAGAAATATGAAATCAAAAATAGCAAACTAACTCAAATTGAAAAATAAAAACTGTTCTCTTGGAGCATTAAAAATTAAAAGCATTCCAGAATTATGATGTTTAGCTTGGAGGATTTTATGTGGTTTGATCAAAAATAACTGAGCAATATCTTATTACTATACCAGAGAAAGGAGTGAGGAAGGGAAAAAATACGGTTGTCTCCACTCCTCCCTCAATTATTTTTGTGGAATACATTTGATTTCCCAATCCTCTTGACAACATGCCCTAGAGAGAAAATGGAGTTGATCTGAAATGTTCCTTAAATCACCTGTGGAGTTGAAATATACTAACGAATACACGAAGGCAATGAGAGAGAAGATGAAGAGCTAATGAGATGGAGTTTTTATAGGGACCATGATGTGCATCATTGGAAATATGGTAACTAAGTCATTGAAACGTTGGGAAAGCATTAAGCCTCTGGTCGAGATGCTCATGGGAACCCGAGTGTTTACACTAGTTGTTCAAACCATCCCTCATTTCCTTATTGTAACAACCTCTGAGGAGAGGGGCCAAAGGTTGACTTGTCAACAAAGCCATCTTTTCATTTCTGGAGACCCCTATAATGAGAGAGCAAAGACTGGGGTATGGATTTGAGTGTGTCTGTCCACCCACACCTCTCTAAAACAGAAGAAAAATACTTACTTTGTTTATATTTCATTAACATTCTGACTTCCCTTTCCTCACACTTAATCAGGGCCCTTTAGAGATTCAGGGATGGAGGAGGGCTTACAAATGGCCATTCTTCTGCATGCATGTGTGCTCGGAGTCCTCAGTTCACATGGCCCACTGATTTATGTGAACTATGTTAAATCAACACTGGTGGCCACCTGGATCTTCTGTAGACAATTCCCTGACTTGCAGAATTACTACCATTTCTATATACATCCGAGGATGGTTTTAGCACTTTCTTCTCCAATAGTTGGCTTTAAAAAAATACATATTCTACCAAGAATGCAATTCAAATCCTCTTCTGTTGATGTCTCCTATAGGAGCGTGTTTCCTTGTTACAATCACAAGTGTGATTCCAGGGTTGAAAGATGATGATGGTGGTGATAATGTTTTTCTTAGGGCAGCTATTTCAGTCAGTCTGGGGAGCTATACAAGAATATTACAGCCTTAGGGTTTCTACCCAAAGCATTTTTCCACACAGTTATATAAGAGGAGAAGACCAAGACCAAGGTAAAAAGAATCTGTTCTCTGGTAAATGTTTTTGTTAGTTTGTTTGTTTTTTTCCTGGCTTGCTTCCTTCTTGTATCCTCTCCTCACCTATAGAAAAATCACCCTTTTTTCAACTTTTCTTATTCCTGAACTAATCATATTCAAGAAAACCCAGTTTCCTGAAGAAACTCTGTGGAACGCAGTGGTTTTACTTGTGAAACCATCATTGTGAGCCTAGACTACCAACATAAATTAATTTTTTTTACTTATTTGCACATGGATATATGTGTCTGGGGGAGCACACAAGACTCTCACCGCCGCCAACAATTTCCAGATGCATGAACCACTTTTTGCATCTGGCTTATCTGAGTTACTATAGGAGTCAAACCCAGAGTGACAGGCTTTGCAAAGTGCCATTAACTGCTAAGCCATCTCTCCAACCCAACATGTAAACTTTGAGGCAATACAAATATTCAAGGTAAGACAGCTGCCAATCAGTATATGTCCAGAAGGATCTTTGGAATATTCAACGTGAAATTGCCTCATTTTCTTACAACAATGATAAGATTATAAAATGTTACCTCTGCCATAACTTTATTGGGCTTTTTATTTCATTTTCCTGGAACTCAATGTCTTTAACACTAAAGCAGACTTAAAACTCACCCACCACGGCTCAGGGAAATTTGCAGAAGAGGGGCTGAAAGATTTTAAGAGCTATGTTTGGGAGACTATCCAGAGATATCCCCACCCCACCGCCAAAAAAAAAAAAAAAGTCTGTTTTTTGCACATTTCATAGCCCTCCATTCCATGGAGCATTCCAGAAATCCCATTGAGGAGTGTCCTCATTGGAATAGGGTCAGGGAGGAGGGACATGGGGGTACCAACACAAGACTTAACACACAAAGTTTCTACTTATTAATAATAAAGATAAATAATTTTAGGAAAGAGAAGAAAGATATACTTTCAAGTTTTAACATTTCCCTTTACTTTTGAGGCAGTTTAGAGGTAGCAGGGCCTCTCAAGGTCAACTGAGGGAGAAATGTCCTTGAGCCCAGAAGCAGGGATGTGGTTTTCCCTTATTCCTCTTTACTTAAACCTCACCAGAGGATGTGTAGATTAACAGGTGCCTAAGCATTTGTCATTGGATCTCATGTTCCCCTTATATCTTCTTTCTTAAATGAGTTTCCCTTCCCTAAATGTCTGACAAGAAGATGTGAATTACAAAGTGCCTGGACACCTGACATGGAAACTCGACTGACGAGCTCATCCAGTAAATTCCCATAAAAGACAGCAACCAGGGTCACCAGGCTTTTCTATTTCTGGCAACTCCCTCCTGCTATTTAGCAGCTCTGCTTTCTTTTAAACTCTATACTCAAATATTTCAGAAGAA
>PVHP010019795.1:0-29804 GCA_004024765.1 Zapus hudsonius
ACACATTCAATTGTTTGTGGGGGACACCTGTATCAAACCATGACAGTCCGCCCCTGGCCCCCACAAACTAATAATCATACAAGATATAAACACAATATGTTCAGCTCAACTCTTAAGTCCCCGCAGCTTTCAACTAAGCCATAATACCAAAAATAAACCCATAATGGCACAGAACATTCACAATGCAAAACATGAGGCATAGCAAAAACAGATTGATCAATACAAGATTTAAAACAAACAGGGCACCATCAATCTCTAACTCCAAGCTCAATGATTCTTAACCAATAACACAAGTCTCTTAGAGATTCAATTCCGCCCCTCCAGCTCGGCTACTCACAGTGTGGGAAAACGTCATCCGGTACTGGCAGCTCGCCTTGGCACCCATCCATAGTCCTGGAATTCTTTGGATCTCCATTGCAACCCACAGTTCATCCTCATGGCTCCATCGGGCTCCATGCAGGCAACCTTGCACACCTGCTTCACATGCCGATGGCCATTTTTCAAAAACAAAACTGTGTTGCAAATCCAACGACCCTCTCTTCTTACATTTGCCATACTTCACAGAACCAGGTGGGCTACCAACTTGTTATTCCAGGGGGGAACAAAGCATTCAGGCCCTTTACTTCAAAGAGTCCGCATTCTTCCTGTTGTTCCAATGCAGACCAGCTGGCCCAATCTCAGTGGTTGTAATCTATCAAACAATTGCAGGTGAACGGGCAGCAGTTTCGACCCAAAGATCTTTCTTTCTGTGCCATCTCCATCTGCTCACACCAGTCCATCTTTACGTCAAGCAACCCTGCACGGGTTCCCAGGACATAGGCAGGCAGAACACAGTAAGCCTCTCGCGCAAACTGCTTCTGGCACAGTCCTGACCAAGTTCTTTCTCCCCCTCATAAGCCAAACCTCACAGTCCATAGTTCTCATTACATTCAGGTCTTTCAACTCTGACCAGAATGATCCATGAAGCTGTACTCACAACACCGTGAGGCATCTCTTAGGCCGAGATTTCAAGTCCTTCCACATTCCTCCTGCAGATCACTTCCAAAAGACCAAAGCCACAAGATCAGGGTTCTAGCAGCAACAGATGACCCCACGTCCTGGTACCAAATCTGTTGTGGTCAGCTTTCTTGTTGCTGCGCAGAAAGAACCCAAACAAAAGTGGCTTGTGGAGGAATGGGTTTATTTGGCTTACAGACTCGAGGGGAGACTCCATCCTGGCAGGGAAAACGATGGCATGAGCAGAGGGCTGGACATCACCTCTGCCACAGCACTGAAAACAGCGGCAGGAAGGTGTGCCAAACACTGGCAAGGGGAAGCTGGCTTATAACCCCATAAACTCGCCCCCAACAACACAGCTTCATCGAGGTTGTAAAACCCAAACTGCCATCAGCTGAGGATCAATCTATCAGAACACATTCAATTGTTTGTGGGGGACACCTGTATCAAACCATGACTATATATATATATATATATATATATATATATATATATATATATATATATATATTACATTTCCTTGTTCATGGAACTCAAAATAATTTTGATCTATTTCCTGCCAAAGACCAAGTTCCTGTATAGAGCTTCAAGGGCTTCTTGCTTGGTTCTGTAAGGACTTCTTTTTAATTTTAGTTTTTGTTTAATTGTTGCCTTATGTGTATGTGTAGTGTGAAGTGTGTGTCATATGCACATGTGTGTGCAGCTGCACATGCCCCATACATACACATGCGCAGGCCAGAGGAGAATTCAAGATATTCTCCTTTAACACTCATCTGTGCATTTCCTTGAAATGGAGTTTCTCACTGAACCCAGAGCTGCCATTTTCCATCAGACTGGCTGACCAGCAAGCCCCAGTGATTCTCTGGTCTCTGCTCCCCAGAGGGTTGGGTTATAAGTGTGTGTCTCCATGCTCAGGCCATTATCATTGCTCACCTGGATGAGTGCACTGGCCTCCACACAGCCTCCAGGCTCCCACCTGTGCCTCTACAGTCTGGGCGTGCAGATTTTAAAGCTCAAATGCCTTCCCAGAGATTCACAATGAGCGAGGAAGTCTTCAGCATGACCAGCTCACTTCTCTGGCTCCATTTCCCATCATCCTCTTCCCACCTTTCTCTGCTTCATCCACAACCTCTTTCCCATGGTTTCTTGACCACTTCCTGCTCACTCTTGCTTTGGGTCTTTGCACTTGCACTTCCTCAATAGACTCTTTTACAAGATAGCCAAATACCTTTTCCTGTGTTTAAACATCACTCAAAAGGGACAGCGCACGAAGGAGGATATACAACTGATCAGGGATGGGGAGGGTGGGAATTGGGGAAGTCGGGATAACAACGCATGGTTTGCCCACTAAATAATGTAACTCATTATGGACAATAAATATTAAAAAAAGGCTTCCATGAGAGTATTGTGTAACATGGGGGACACTTCTTCTCCTTGCAGATCACTGTCTGTTCTTCTTGTCTGCATTGCTTTCTTCATAATAATTTTATTTCTATATATTATACATATATATATCTTTTTTATCTTCTATAGACTGTAATCTATACAAGAGCTGTCATTTTTTAAAACATTTTATTTATACAGTGAGAGAAAGAGGCAGAGAGAGAATGGGCACCAGGGCCTTCAGCCACTGCAAATGAACACCAGACACATGCACCACCTTGTGCATCTGGCTTTACATGGGTACTGGGGAATCGAACTAGAGTTTTACTGCTTAGCAGGCAAACGCCTTAACCACTAAGCAATCTCTCCAGCCCTAAATAAATGTTTTTTAAAAACATTTTTTCTTTTATTTATTTATTCAAGAGAGAGAGAGAGAAGCAGATAGAAAGAGAATGGGCATGCCAGTGCCTCCATCCACTGCACACAAACTCCAGATTCATGCACCACCTTCTATATTTGGCCTTATGTGGGTACTGGGGAATCGAACTCAGGTCCTTAAGCTTTGCAGGCAAGCACCTTATCCTCTGAGCCATCTCTCCAGCAAGAGCTGTCATTTTTGAATCCCTGATTTATCTCCAGTCCCAGAACAGGGCAACTATCCAGTAGACCCTTGGGAGACATTTGTTATTGTTGCAGTGAATACACTAGACATGTACTGTGAGCAAAGCCCTTGCAAGCGTTACAGGATACACACACTGGGAACTCAGGCCTGCTTCAGATGTATCACTGACCACAAAGAGAGGCCACACTGGCCTGCAGGAGTGGTAGAGATGGTTTTTTGCCCTCTCAATTCCCTCTTGGAGATCTGTCTAGATGGCTGGAATATATGGTGTGTGTTAATATGGGGTTTGGGACAGAGAATTCTTCAGCTGGGAATTTTTTGTGGGGTCTGATTGGGCAAAGCCAAGCCATCCCTATTACAGGTCATCTGCACACATTTGGATTTTAGTGATGTGTCTCAGAGGTGTCATCTCTTTTTTCCTCACCTTTCTGGAAAATGTCACTTTCTCAACTGACTTTTTGAAAAGATTTAGCTATGCACTTGGGAAGTAATGCAACCCCACTCCCAAATCACCCTCTTTGTGAAAAACTAGTGATATTTAAACAATTCTTTTGAGCATCCCTGCGTTCTGAGCTCCTTTATAGGCCATAGGGAGCCAGGTGGAACATCACTCCGAGCTGTAAGCCTCTTCCCAGGGGCTTTGAGTGAGCGTGTCTACTTGAGACAAGGCTTTTTTGTCCTTTGAAGTTATCTTCTGAGGTTCAAGGTGGCCCATGCCAAGCCTCCATTACTTTCACTTTCTTCTTCACCAATGGAATTTAAGACATTAATTAAATGTCAATGACTACTCCTGCCAGGTCTATTTTCTGGTTCTTTCTAATTTGAATTAAATGGTGAGAGAGGTTAGGCAGGCTAAATCAGAGGAATAAAAAGGGTACAGGCTTCCAAACTATGTCTCTGCATTTATGAAACCCATTTCAACTGGCTTCCTGAAGTGCTTTGTGAAGCAAGATGGCTGCTTTTTGGAGGGAGAACATCTATGCTCTTCTGTTACTCACACTGATTTTGGCCATCTGAAGTGTCCTTTGGGTATCCTGCTGCAAGGTAAGCAAGTGAAAAGGTGAGTTTTCAGCTTGGGGATCCCAGGTGCAGAAGGTAATTCTGTTTTTCTGGCTGCCCCACCCTGCCTCACCATCTCAGGCTGGTCAGTAGCTGGATTCAGATACAGGAGTGCTTTGCATCTTCTCTTCTCTATTGGCAGAGTAAGAAAGAATAGACCTGGGGGTGAAGAGCTGGCTAGTTCAGCTAATGAAATCTTATTTGCTATCAAGAAGAAGCCAAATTCACTGCAGGCAGCTTTTCCTAACAGAGTTAAGTTGTCATTAGCCAATTAAAATATACTACAAATTAAGCATTTTTAATCTCAAACCTCAAGTGCCCCCAATCTGGAGCTTTTTGAGCTCTTGACACTATGCTACAAGTAGATTTATGATGTGCAACTTTGTTTCATGGGAAAAAGTATTTTTAAAGTGCATAAAATTACTTTCATGCTGTGTGTATATGGTGTGTGTGAAACTTGAATGAAGACCATGTTTAGACCTTGGGTTGTTCCATGCCCAAGATATATCATTATGAATATGCAAATATCCTGAAATCCAAAAGAACCTGAAATCTGGAGATCATCTAGTCCTAAGCATTTTGGATTAGGAATACTCAGGCTACTACTTGTATCTCTGTGTCTGTTTTTGGTTGAATTTTTATATTTTCAAGTAGTATTGTTATAACTTTTTCTTAGATTAGTTGGTCAAGTGAATTTATTAAATGTTCCAATCACAGGCTAGGATTTTTATTTATTAAAACATCTTAATTTTTGTTTTAAAAATTGTTTTCATTGGCCTGAAGAGATAGCTCAGTGATTAAGGCACTTGACTGCAAAGCTTAACCACCTGGGTTCAGTTCCCCAGTACTCACCTAAAGCCAGGTGTACAAAATGGCACATGCATTTGGAGTTCATTTGTAGTGGCTGGAGGCCCTGACTTGCCCATTCTCTTTCTCTCTCTCTCTCTCTCTCTCTCTCTCTCTCTCTCTCTCTCTCTCTCTCTCTCTCTGCCTACAAATAAACAAAAACATTTTTAAAATATTTTATTAAATTATTTATAAGCAGAGAGAGCAAGAGAGAGGGGGGGATGGTTGTGCCATGTCCTCTTGGCACTCTAAACGAACTCCAGATACATGCACTGCTTTGTGCATCTGGCTTTACTTAGATACAGGGGAATCAAACCCAGTCCATCAGACTTTGTAAGCTTTAACCACTGAGATATCTCTCCAACCCCTAATTTTTTTTAAATTATAAAATGCTCCTAGGTTCCTAAGTGTGATACTCTTAGTAATAAAGTGCTTCTAAGGGGCTTTCTCTCTGCTGACTCATAATTGTTGATGGATGGGGGCTCATTTTAACAACACCCAGAGATACTTCATGAAGAGTAGCATCTATAACTTATCAATGTTCACAGAGCCAGCAAACCCTGTGATAGGACAAGGCCTAGACAGTCACTGGTGCAGGATTCAGTGCCCATCTGTTTGTAAGGACAGCTCTGTCTACAGTCGTACTACACAGCTGCTAAACATCTTCATGTGGAGTGGGACCTCAAGTGTAAAGTCTCAAACCAACTTTTGTAGCATCCAGTGAAGAAGTGGGCACACAACACGGAAACAGTAGAAAAAAATCATTTAAGGACTCAATAAAATTAACTGAATCCTGATACAACCAGACAATACTGAGACATGTGGGCTAATGTTGATACTAGGGAGATTGTAGCCATTTGCTCAACAAACCTTGTGTAGGCGTGGGTCTCTCTGTCTGTCTGTCTGTAAATGAGAACTTCCTAATGAGCAGTACTGCAAAGCAGCCAGTAATGTTGGGGAAAGAAGTAAATGAAAATCTCAGAAATTGACTCATTCCTATGCAAAGTCAGCTTCTGATTGGTATTTTTTCCTACCTCTACTGGAAAGAATTGGAGCTGGTTTTGGTACGGTTCCTCCACAGGTTTTCTGTAGCAAAAGTTGATTATATATTGTATCACACACCTTTAATAAGCTGTACATAGGGAAATATGTTTACAGGAATAGTGGAATGTAGACA
Organism: Zapus hudsonius; assembly: GCA_004024765.1. Taxonomy (NCBI): domain Eukaryota; kingdom Metazoa; phylum Chordata; class Mammalia; order Rodentia; family Dipodidae; genus Zapus; species Zapus hudsonius. The sequence continues at coordinate 6,084 of PVHP010019795.1, forward strand.
ACAGTAAGGATTGTCTTTATCTGATAGAGTATAACCCAAGCACATTAAAATCTTAATTGGAAAGGAAGTTCTATGATGTGGGTTTCATCTGAAGAAACATGCCTAAAGTGTTCCTAAGAGAGAAAATGTGCTTTTCCATTAAGTTTGTATCGGGTCTGAGTTTAGAAATTCATTCCAAGTCCTTGAAATAATCCCATTTAATCCACTACCATGAGAATCCACATTCCATGGTAGGAGAAAGTATTTCATATTTCTATAAAATTTCATATGTAAGAGTTATTTAAATTAAATCCTTTCATTCCATGTGATTTAAATTTCATGGAAAATCAAAATATAACTTTCACTATGCTATAAGTAGTGAGCTACATACTAGTTTCATACATAGCTTTCAGACACACTTAAAAAACCTTATTTTGGTATAAATTATTTTACATTCTGAATAGGAACTTAATGGTATGTTATTAGCTTTGTCTATTTGTCACAACATGAAATTAAAATCCAATTTTCTAATTCTTGTAAAATGAACATACAAAGTGGTTCTACCTTTAATCGTGTGTAATTTGAGGCACCCTCCCCAAATCATCTTTCCTTCATCACATGTAATTTTTGTCTTTGATTCTCTCATGGAACCAAAGGTAGATCTTATTAATGTTAGCTTGCAGATTGACCCATCCTGCTAACCAGCCAAGCAATAGGTTCTTCACAGCAATGGCAAGTTTTAAAAATCCCATCATGGGAACTGGGACATGGGAGAGCTTGTGTGTTAGTGTATTTTGGAAAGCAGTGGTAACTGCTGGGAGTGGTCAGCGCTAGCCCTGGTTAACAGCTGGGTTCTGACTGCAGGAATTGCCTGTAATCTCAGGGCAGGAGGTGGAGATGGAATCCCCAGGCAAGTTGGACCACTCGACCAGCTGAATCAGTGAGATCTGGGTTCAAGTGAAAGACCTTGCCTCAGTGAATAAAGTGGAGAGTCATCTGTGAAGACACACAGTGTCATACACATACACACATGCGTATATACACCTGCACACGTGTGCACCCATACACATGCTAACACTCATATACACAAGACACATCACACGCACATAATACACATGCATATACAAATAGTCTATGTGAACACAGAGACTTAGGAACAAGGGATAAAGCTGAGTGAAGGAAGGTGATGCAATCCTGGTTGCACTGAAGGTTCCGCGTCTTGCCCAATGTAAGTGGTAGAGCTGGGCTTCAGACTTTTGGATGTCTGCTCTCCTTCAGTAGCCCTCATCATGCTACATTCCACAGGCAACATGTGGGGGTGCTTGTGTTGAGTACCTTAGTACTTCTAGTAATAATGTTATATCCAGTAGTAGGGTCTCTGGTTTTCCCTCTTCTCCAATCCCTTGTTCAGAGGCTACATCAGATTTTCTCTATTGTTCTTACTGGGATTTCCCCCAGCTCCTTATGGAATGTATTTATCTTTTATTATTGTGAATTATTGTTCTGCTTGATTATGCCTAGCCATGCTGCAAACTGGTGTCACAACATGCTGGTGCTTGCCTACCTGTAAAGACAGGTGGGTCTCTTGTGGCTTCCTCATTCCTGATTCCTTGTGGGATCAGCACAGGGAACCAGGTATCTGGGTTTGTCAGTAGCCTCGCAGCACATGCAGGGATGGCTCTGAGGTAGGGTGACTGGGCCACATTTGAAAGATAGCAGAGATACTTGAGAGACAGGGTTGCAGACTGAGCAGCAGGACCTGGGATGGTTTTAATAGGATGTTGTAGATTTGTTCTAGAAAACCTGGACCTTACATATAGCAGTTGCTATTTCCCCCTAAACCACAGTGAAAAGCGAGGCATAGCAAAATGTTCTCACAGGGAAAAAGGAGAGTCAACCTGGATTCTCAGAAACAGGAAGACCAGCTTCTTTATTTAGCATTGGAAACCTGGTGCTAGGTCATTCCCGACTTTTCTAGTTGAATTAAATTATCAAACTGGCATTTTTCTAAAGACATCATAATGAGAATGTTGCTTTCAGGAGGTTGGAACATTATGGAATGGGGGACAAGATGATTGAGCCCTTGTCCTTACTGAATTGAACTACAAGCCTCAGTTTCAAATATTTCCTTTGCCTTGTTGGACCCAGTTAGACTCTGCCTTTACATTTCATGCATTAAAAACAAATAACAGAGGGACAAGAAAAAAATTGTGTCCTTTTCACAAAGACAAGCACTTTAGTTGGATGGAATTTTGTGTGTGGGGGGAGAAAGGGTTTATTTTGGCTTACGGTCTTGGGGAGAATTTCCATGATGGCAGGGGAAAGGATGGCATGAGGATAGGCTGGGTGGAATTTTTAAGTGTAGTAGTGCAGTGTTGAGAGCCCATTTAATGAAGAGACCCACCCCAAATATGGTGACCTGTGGCTTGCAGAGCATTGATCAGGCATACAGCTTTCACTTAGCCAATGTGAACTGAGGTGAACAGACTGTGTGTGAGCTCCTACTTTGCTTGGTGGTAAAACAGGAAGGAACAAGAAAAAGCTCTGGTTCCAGAGAGTGTCCAGACTCCGTGTGGAGACCAAGAAGTGTACAGATATTTGAAGGCCATGGGCACACTGGGGAGGTCTTGGTATCAGGCCGACTTCCCAGGTAGGTGGGTGATACTGTGGTAGGAACTGAGGAGTAGAATGAAGTCAAAACAGAGAATGTTGTAACAGGACATCAGAGAGCTTGGTAGGGCTTGAGTGTTAGGAGTTGAGTAATGCTCTAGTGCAAATCAACGTCACTGCTGGCTAGTGGGGCCTGACTGAATTTGGAAATTAAAAAAATACATTTTATTTATATGAAAGCAGAGAGAGATAAAGAGATAATGGCATACTAGGGCCTCCAGCATCTACAAATGAACTCTAGATGCATACACCACTTTGTGCATCTTACTTTAGGTGGGTACTGGGGAATCGAACCTGGGTCATTAGGCTTTGCAGGCAAACACCTTAACCGCTGAGCCATCTCTCAGCCTTGAATTTGGAAAATTTCATGTGAAGAAATACCGTTGGGGGTCTGGGGCTTAAAAGCCCATGGCAAGAAAGCTCATTCTCATATGTATGATATGGGGGGGGATCTCATGTCTTCCTCAGTAGGGGTAGGAAAAGCCCTCCACTCTAGGAAGCTCCCTCACCTTTTCTGTGTTGTTCACTCAGTCTTTACACCATCCTTTGAAACTGGGTGAGGTGTGGCACAAGTGAGGCTGGGATCCCACTGGGATTTTAGCTGTGATGTTTAGGCTCCTATTACAGTTTCCTTCGCTGTCCATATGGGCCTCAGGCCTGTTGTGAGCCACACAGGGACCTTTGTAAACACTGAGGTTCCTCCTTTTGCACCGAAGAAGTGGAGCACCCATTTCCAGCACCCATCACTGGCTTGGACTTACTTTTTCTTCTGCTCACCTCTGTCCAGTGCTGTGATCTGCTTCCCCTGCCCTTATGAGGCCTTCCATTCACTCCTCTGTGGTTTTCTGGCTCTCTCTTGCAGAGAGCTCACTATTTATATACAGCTTACTGTACCTTAGTGTCTCTGCTGCTCCTGGGTGTGCTAGGGCCCCTTTGTTTGGCCTGCCTTCATTCAGCCTTGCTTTAAGTGAAGTTTGACTTCTGTCCCTGAACAGCTGGGAAACTCCCCAGCTCCTGAGTGCTAATCCAAGGGGATGTGATAGTCAATTGAGATGATGTGTTCACAGCTCACCACATGCTGACAGAAGACCAGCACTTGTATTTGGCAAGCCTTCCTGTAGGATGCCGCCTTGAGGCCTAACCCTTCCATGATGGTAGTCCATAGCACTCCTGAATGCCCTCCTTCTAAGATCCTTGCTGTCCACCATGTACTTAGTTTGTGTGAAGTCAAGTAAGTCCAGTCAAAAAGTGTGATATGGAAGAAAAAGTGTGATATGGAGGTTTTTAGTGTCATTGGATACAGACAATTGGAAATAATCTTTTCCTCCCGTTTCCCCCATTTAAACTGCAGGATTTTGAAGCCGTATAGCTGAACAAGAAACTAGACTTGCCTTTGAACAAACAGAAATAGCCCATTCTTTCTTTTCCAGATCCTTTCGACCTCTGAGCTGCTTGCAGGCATTGCTACACTCATGCCATTTTGGTAACCACTGTCCTGTTGCTTTAACATTCACCGTTATTATAATTGGAAGTCTTTTTTATACCCTGTAACAATGTCATCTAAGTGTTCATTAAGGAGCATTGCTAGTTTTAAAAATTGAACCTGAAAGCCAGTATGTTTGGTCCAGAAGGAAAAGCTGATAAGATACCACACAGAAGGTCAGATAGCTAGCATGACATGCTTCCCAGTGATGTGGATGGGAGGATTCTATGGGAGATTACTTAGGGCCAATGCTGAGAAAATCAAAAGCAGCTTTACAAGCAAGCAGGCCACAGAGCTTGCAGTTTCCATTGCTCCCATGATACATCACCTCCTTATTCACCCCCCAGTCACTCTCTGAAAATCATCTTCCTAAAACGCAAGATTATAGAGGTCTTCCAACATGTTAAAAGACGACTTCAGCTTTTTACCACCAAGTTCATGGTTTATCAATAGAGAAGCATTTGTTTAATGAGGAGAGAAAATAAGACTTGCAACAGGGAGGTCCAAGGTAGAAACTCCACCTTGGGGTGACACCTATATGTAACACACATAGGCTCAGAAAGGTGCTTGACAGAATGCCCTTGGATCTCTCACTGGGAATTTTAAAAATAATACTAAAATAATTTTATTATATATTTAATTCATTTAAGTCATTAAAATATTTTAGATAATTAAAGCCAAAAATAAAGAAAATAAATATAGACAACTTTATATAAAAGAGATATAATACTAGTTTTCACTAGGAAGTAGAAAAAATAGAATGGAAATTTTAAAAACAATTAAGATATTGAAACTCAAAATCATAATTATATCCTTTCTCATTTAAAACACAAAAGTTCAATGAGAACCTAGATCATTAAAATACACACTGAAGAGGAAATCACATAGGATTATACATGAAATTAAGGAGCTGGAAGGATTCTGACAAAATATGGCACGTTTATCCATGCTCTTGTAATAACCGTTGATCAGTGTACTTTAGAAGATAAAAATGGATAGTATGGTAGTGAAAAGAAATGAAAACAGTAACAGAAGGAAAGGTATACATGGAGAAAGATTAGCATGTTCACTGAAAAGTCCAGCCAAATGCAAAAAAAATCAGTGAAGAAAGTTACCCAACAAATACAGTCACATGAAAATGATGAACACGGACTAAAGAAAATTTCAAATTTTCTGATGAAAATGGAATGAAAAGATGGTACTCACACTAACATCGTGTTTGTAATCTTCATTCTCGATCTAAATGAACTTGCCTCAACTTTTTTTAAAATATATATTTATTGTCCATAATGAGTTACATTATTTAGTGGGCAAACAATGAGTTGTTATCCCGAATTCCCCAATTCCCCCCCTCCCCATCCCTGATCAGTTGGATATCCTCCTCCGTGAGCGGTCTGTATTAGATTTCATCTCTTTTTTTCTTGAACAGGCTTCATGTGGACTTTAATTTTTTCAAATATTTAATTAATTAATTAATTTTTAAACAGAGAGAGAGAGAGAGAGAGAGAGAGAGAGAGAGAGAGAGAGAGAGAGCATACCAGAGCCTCCAACTGTTGCAAAGGTGTTTTCTCATGCTCAGGCTTCCCTCTTGGGTGTGCAGGATGACTTTTGATGGGTTCTGAGATCAACTGCTATGATGGCAGTTACATCTTTATTTTAGTATCATCTTAAAACACAGCTAGCACAGCAATTTGATGATATGAAGTTTCCATTTTTAAATGAAATTATTTAAATGAATAAAAAAATCTTAGAAAACATTTTAAAATAATGGTACAGATGGCACATGGCTAATGCAGAAATTATGAAGGTATTATGCAAATCATAGACTTTTGGAAGATGTTGGTTTTAACTAATTTAAGTAAATATGGGCACGGTGTTGATGGAGATCCTGGTAAGCATGTATTGTTCTTTTGGGGCAATATATTGCATAATTGGATGTAGTGCTAGTTTATATGCAGCTAATTTCAGAAGCTAAAACAACCATATCTATTAAATGCTATTTTATTTGATTAATAAAAATGCTAGATTGTTTTAGGATTGAATAAATATAAAATGTTAATTGGATATAAAATGCTTATTTATGTGATCATGGGCATTGCCATAAAACTATAAGACAGTTATTACTGTTTAATATTGCTTTAATTAGAAGTACTCTCCCAAAAGTTAGGAGACAAATAAGCTTTTCCTCAGAGCAGCTTCTGAGGAGCCAGAGAGACGAGACGAGCAGTGAGAATGGAGCAGGGAGATTAGCCTCATCTCCCAAAGGCAGAGGGTGGCGTTTAGCTGGACTTTGGAGGCTGTGGTTTTAATAGGCAGCCACAAATTGCCAGATTTACTCAAATATTTATTGGCCTACCTTAGGTCAGTAGGGGAGGTTAGCCAGAATCATGGCAGGTGCAAATAACAGGAAACCTGCCTCAAACTGGCTGAAACAGAGAAAGAATTTGTGGGTTTGCAGGGTGAAAAGTCTAGGTATAGAATTCTGAGAAGTCTTTGATCAGCATTACTGAATAAAGCTGCTTACATCTCTCAGCTCAGCTCTTGCCTTCAGCCTCTCTCAATGTGTAACCATAGCCGCTTGGGTCATCCACTGGATTTCAGGCCTCTTAGCAAGAGGTCTTTGTGGTAATTTTGATATCAGTCTTAGAATTTAGGCTCATTGGCCAGGTGGCTTTACATGACACCGAGGCTGGAGATGTGATCACTGATGGAAGTCAGGTGGTTTTCCAAAGGAAGATAGAGGCTTGAGAACAGTCACCAAATGTTCTGTCTTTAAGGACCATGAAGACACTGAGGATTGAATGAGAATGGGGCATCTGAGAGATAGAAAATCGGAGATTGCAGGATCGTGAATTCCAAGGATGGAAGGTTGAGAATAGTCATTTCAGAATTATTTTGACAATTAGAATAATGCATCTTTCAATCGGGCAGTTCTCCACTCTTCCCTCCTGAGAGATGGTGGCTTTGGGGAGTGAGGGATGACGCACTTCAGCAGAACACTCAGGTCTGCCATGCCAAAGTCTCTGGAAGCAGAGCTCTCCTGAGGCACCACCAGCTTTTGTGCTATTCTTCCCATGGGTGAAACAGAACCCTTGGCCATTCACTCAAAAAGGCACCTTTTATATAGCAAGCTTATTAGTAAACAACAGCCGTTTGTGGTGTGCTACTGTTTACTGAATCTGTTTATGGCACCAGGTAGTCCATGAGAAGCCTGAGAGAACCAACCCAGAGGAACAGGGTGTTTCTCCACAGATAGAAGTTGAGGGAAAAGATGTACAGAGAGCCATGGGCTTTCGAGGGGAGTACTGGCTCTTGGAAGATGCAGAATCTTGGGGGTGGGGTAAAAGGCCTGGGGAGTTGAAAGCTAGTCTCCTTTAAACCTCCCTGTCTCCTGGTTTATCTCTCTCCTCTTCCCCAGGGGAAGCCAGGCTTCACTTGAGGGATATTTGGAGTCACAGCAACATCTCCCAGGGTGCAGGGCCACAGGTGTCTAGAATCATCCTCAGGTTACTTCTCCTTACCCCAGTGGTATCCTAGGATGCTCGTGCACCCTCTGAGGCCCCCTCCTGCATCCTATTGGGGCAGAAAGGAAACTAGTAATTTCATTTTATAATCTCTCTCTTTTCTGTCGCATTCGAAACTCCCCCATAATAGAGGAGGGATGACTAATCAGTTTTTGTGATCTCAGTTGGGCCACAATATTTATGATTCGGAAGGGGCACTGTGAAGTCTGGGATGCATGCCTTCTTCTCCCCTATGGGGAGGTCTAGCCTGGCCTTTCCTCTTTCCTTCCTGTTTCAAAGCCTCTTTGTGAGTAATTTGATCAAACTTGTCTTAGGCCTGGTGTTGTCTCTCATTTTCCTTCTGTCTGCAGATGTTACAGCACACACTGTCCTGAGATGCAGATTCACATAGCCAGTGTCTATGCTCCCCTCCAGTTCACACTGTGGAACTCTGTCCTGGGGGATCATGGGTGGCCTTTCCTTCCTATTAACCTACTTCGTCCTCCCCTGGAATCTGCAAGGAAGAGGAATAAGAAATGTCCAGTTTCCAGCTCTTCTAGGTTCTGTGGCATAAAAACCTTGTCTTAACTACCATCATGCCCTTTCCTAAAGGCTTTCTTGGATGTTAGTTTGGTTATTTAATTATGATGTATCAAACAATGAACGCAATTGTGGTCTTTGTGGACAAACACATGTTAGTTTGAATTTTGATTTTGCTACAAACCATTTAGTGTAAATTGCTTTGGGCCCATTGAGGTGTCAGTTTTTGAATCTGTGAAATGGGGATGAAAATACTAAGTAACCTAGTGCAGTTGAGAGAAATCAATGCAAGTATGTGACCAATGGATGGCACATGGCAGGATACCACCCAAATGCTGAGTACAATGAATCCATGTGGCTAGGGGCAGGCCAGTCCTTGAGAGTACTTCCTGGGAGCTGCTATGAGGAGCTATGGTGGGATATCCCCAGGGACTGGGTCCAGTCTCCTGGCCGAGCTCTGACAGCCTATTTCAGTGCCTCTGCTGTTTGCACATCCCAGGTTTGGGCATAGAAAAGAGAGCTCACGTATAAGTCTTGGGTCCTGTCATTGTGTCTTCATGGACTACACATGCATTTATTCCTTAGTCAAGGCAGCTTGCTTATACATTGTCCCATCTTTAAGTTGGCTCGGCACCTGCCAGTGGCCTTTCCTTGTTTCTATACTTCATACTTTTCCTCATACTTCCACATCAGGCCCTTCAGTCCTTACACGACCTTGGTAGGCATTGTACCCACTTGGCAGATGAGAAAACAGCCTTGATACCTTCCTTAGATCTAATTCCGCAGCCCTGAGCTACTACATATTCTATTGTTTCTCTATGTGGACAATTTCTATGAGGTGAAAATGTTTTATTATTCTGCCCTATGTAGGATCCTCAACTGCAAATGAGACCTTCCAGGAAACACAGTTCCCTTGGAGGACTGCTCCCCTCTGTAACTTACTTGCATGCCCCCATACCTAGCCTGTCTTCAAGGCACATGGGATGCTTATTCCCAGATTCATTCTCCCTGCTTGCATTGTGTTTCTTGTTGCTTAAATAAGCTTACTGGATTCGAGAAAATGATGAAGAAATCAACACTGCTCACTGGGAATGCACTGTGGCCAGGTACAGAAGCTGCCACTAGGAATTGTAAGGGAATGACAGTCCCCCTTCAAGCCTCCCCGTCTTTTCTCAGAATCATGGTGCCCTTCCCAAATGACTCAAGTCTGAGCTCATCAGACTTTTATTTTGAACTGAAAGCAAGAACCGTGTGTCAATGATACCTCAGCCTTTATCTTTCTGGCATTTGCCAGGTACTTGTTGTAAGCAGTGGCTTTAGTTTGGAGGAGATGATCTAGGGGTCCTTGGAGAGCTGGAGGCTGCTGAATATGGCATGTCATTCTGTTTTCTTTGCCATCATCTGTCAGGCTCAGGGCAGGCCTGCAGGGGACATTCAGGGAGGTACTTGTGGAATCACATTTCCTGCCTGAGCTCTCAACATCCAATTTTCCCTCAGGGACCCCAAATGACCCCATCATCCATGAAGAGAGATATTTCTTTAGGAAATTGGTTTCCATTTCCAGCCTCCACACCTCATGGCATAGCATATTTCCCACATGTCAAGTTAAATATGCTGTTGTCTCTCCTGATTCTCACTTTCTTTCAAGAACTCTCATGGCTTTGTCATCCAGGGAGCCACATGGCAGGTTTCACACACTCTGCCTCCTATTCCATCAGCCAACTCGTGTCCTCTCCTTTTGCCTGGGATCCCTGAGTTCTCTGAATCTCAATATAGCCTCTGTATACAGAACCCGCTCACTACTTATATGCTTTATCCCAAGTGATTAGAGGGAGAGCTGGGAAGGAGTTTGGTTTTAGCAGGTCCATTACTGATGTGTGCCAGGGTCATAACCAGGAACAGTGACTATGTGGTGAAGGGGGCTGCACATCCACCTGGTCTCTGGGTTCAGGTGTGGAGTGGGGATGGAGAGCTTCTAGATTAGAACCCCAGTATGTAGCTGTGTGGACAGTAATAGGGACTTTATATAAATGGCATTATTTGGTCAACTGCTGTTATGCATTTGCACCTGAATTTTAGACTTCTTTATTGCAACTTTGGTATAAAGAGTTGGATTAATGATGCTTGTTCTTGTGCTATCCTATGATTATCAGCTTTCTCCTATGATGTAGACAAATACTTATGAACCCATAGCCAAACCAAGCACAGTATATTAAAAAAACTTTCTTTTTTTCACTCATATACACTTTCTACTTCCCATCTATTATAGAAATGACTGTGATTCCGATGGTTGTAATTACAGTATCCCTTTGTTTTACAAAGAGTTTCTATCACATGTAATACCCACATTCACAGTTGTTTAGTTTTATTTGAATATTATAAAAATTATCTTACAGGATAATTTGGATTTTTCTAGTCACTTTTAAGATGTCACTGTGTGAACCTGTTATATTCTAGTGCTAAGTAGCCACACTTCATTTGTCTACTTATGCTGCGGATGACTTTCATGGAGGCAACCAGAGAAATTTTCTTGTTATATACTCCATCCAGCAGTATTTAAGATATCCATGGTAAATTGCATTGCCCCAAATACTGAGTATTGTCAGACTTCTTATGTTTCCACTTGAATAGATGTCAATGATTGTCTTGATTGCTGCCAGGGCTTAGCATTTATTCAGATGTTATTGTCAGGGTTGGGTTTCCTCTGCAGGGAAAGTACCTGACCGTTTCTGTTGTTAATTTTCTATGTGTTGTTTGTATCTTTCTTATTTTTTGTAGTTGCTTTTTAATAGATCTTTTGATACTAATTCTTTGTTTACCATGTCTCAGCTATCGTTTAGTAGCTTGTCCATTTTCTTTCTATAGGTCATCTTTTTATAAATAATGATAATAATTTTAAGTAAAAAATTCAATCTTTTAGGTTTTTAAAGTATTTTTAAACACATTTCTTTCTCTTAAGGCAAGAGCGAGAGAAAGAGAAGGGGGAGAGGATTTCTGTTAATGGGATGAGTTAGAAATCTGCATTTTCGACACATGAAGATTCATCTTTTCTAACTCCAAGATTGAATGGTCCCTTCTTTCCCATATTGGTCATTCTGTTTCTTTCATGTGTTAAATCCAGTGTACATGAGATTCTCTATTAATGCTTGCTGATTTTTTTTCCAATCCTGTAGGAGCAACATTCTGACTTAATCATTAGATTTCTATATTTACTCCCTGTGCCTTAGGGCAAGTTCCTCCACTGCATTCTTCCCCATGCTTTGCCTATTTCTCATCAAGAGTGTGTATGGAATCAGTTTGTCAGCTCTCTTGAAAACACATGTTTCCAATGGATCATATTGTATCATCCTGATAGGCCAGTTTAGAGAAGTATAACTTTTCTCTTACTGAAACTTCCTTTCCACGAATATGGTATATCTCTCTGAGAGTGAGAGAGCTGGTGTTTGTAGTTTTCTTGGGGACTTACAGTTATAGGGTTCATATTTCAGTGCCACCACCTTCGTTCTTGATTGTCAGAGATGATCACAGTTGTAGGGTAGAAGAACTCTTAATGGATGTTTGGTCTGACCAGAAAGTTTTCTTTCCTGTTCTCTCAGAAGTTCTAAGCATTAGCAGGAAATACATCTACAGAGGGTCTGACACAGTGTGTGTTCCAGGGTGCAACCACAATTATCAGAACAAAAGGTTGTATATGGAAATGAGCCTTCCCAAGGTAAGGAATCAGACAGACCTGGCTCTGCATCCTTCACCTACTGACTACAAGACCAAGAGCAGGGACTTCATATCACTGACTCAGTTTCTGTTATGTAAATTGGACATAATAGTGTCCACGACATGCAGCTTCTTGTGTGTATGTAGGAGGCAGAGTCCTGTAAAGTGTATCATTCAGTATGTGACTCTTACTACAAGCACAAAGTGCAGTATGGAGTGGCCATCTCCCCAAGCCCAGGCCAGGCTGTTGAGGATCTCTTCCTAATTTAGCAACTGCCAGCCTTGGCCCTGCCCGCAGTGGACTAAGAAGCTGACAGCTTCATTTGCTGAGCTGATTTTCTGACTTACATTCTTGTTACCTTCAGAGGCTACACAAAATCTAAATGGGTTTCTGGAAACCTTGAGGCCAAGTTTAAAATGAGATTACCTCTGATGGCAAGAGCAGGAGTGTAAGACCCAGCTTTCTTCTTCACCTGGATTTTGTTTTATATATATATATATAGTTTGTAGCTCAGGTTTGTCATCTTGCCCCCCTCTGGCCTCCATTGTCTTCTTTCTCCAGTTCCCTATGCTAGGCATCTCCTCTTTTCCTCAAGAGATAGGGGAAACTTTTCCTTACATCATTATCTGTTGCAGTTACCTTCTTGTTGGCACAAAGCACCGGACCAAAAGCAGCTTGTGGGAGGAAAGGGTTTATTTTGGCTTCCAGACTCCAGGGAAGCAACATGATGGCAGGGAAAATGATGGCATGAGAGCAGAGGCTGGGTGTCACTTCCTGGCCAATATCTGGTGGACAACATTAATAGGAGAGTGTGCCAGAAACTAGCAAGGGGAAGCTGGCTAGAACACCTGTAAGACTGGTCTCAGTAACACACCTCCTCCAGCAAGTTTCCAATTCCCAAATTGTCATCAGCTGGAGACCTCGCATTGAAATCACATGAGTTTATGGGGGACTTCTAATTAAAACCACCACACTGTCTATCTTTCATGTTGACTCAAGGCTTATGAGCTCAGCTGAGGTCTGTCTGAGGTGAAAACTCAAAAGAACTCTATCCACATGTATATAGACAATTTATTTCCTATATCTTTTTTCTTTTTAACTCTATTGTTTTTTCTCTCTGTCCTTGATAGCTTTTATAACTATGTCCTAATATCATCCCCCACCATGTCTCGTTTTCTGCTAAACCTGATAAATCCTTAACTTGATACAATGAATCTTTCAGTTCCAAAATGCTTTGTTTTGAGAGTGATGACACATGCCTATAATCTCAGCACTTGGGACCTAGGAGGATCATGAGTTCAAGGTCATCCTCAGCTGCATAGGAACCCTTTCTTCAAATTGCTTTGTTTTAAAACATTTAAAAATATTTTATTTATTTATTTGAGACAGAAAGAGGCGGAAAGAGGAAAACACAGAGAGAGTGAATATGGGCATGTCAGGGCCTCTTGCCCTTGTAAAGGAATTCCAGACATATGGAATGCTCTGTGCATCTGTCTTTATGTTGGTACTGGAGAATAGGACTTGGGTCATTAGAGTTTTCAAGAAAGCACCTTTAACTGATGAGCCCTTAAAACTTTTTTTTTTCAAGGAAGGGTCTCACTCTAGTCTGGCCTGATCTAGAATTCACTATGTAGTCTCAGACTAGCCTTGAACTCTTGGCGACCTTCTACCTCAGCCTCCAGAATGCTGGGACTGAAGGTGTGCACCACCACACCTGGCCTTAAAACATTTTTATAAGGTTAAATGTCTGCTGTAATTCTTTACCTTTTCATTGATCTTATATATATTTTTGATATGTTAATCACAATTACTTTTGAAGTTTTTATTTGGAAACTACAGTATCTAACTCATTTGTGGGTCTGTTTACAATCTTTCAGGCTTTGATTATTGATCAAATGTTTTATCTCTTATTGAGTTTAGTGATTTTTTTTGTGTGTGCTACTAGTCATTGTATACGTAAACTTACAAAAGTACTAATATTCCAACAAAAGGGCCTTTCCTTCTGTCTTTTAGATGGAGTGAGAAAATTATTGTCAGTTCAGTGAAAAATACACATTTGTATTTTGCACATCAATCAATCCTTGTGATCATGTTGAAGTTTTCATAGGTAGTCTTCCCTGCACTTTGTTGTATTCTAATTAAGTCAACACCTTCATTAATATGCAGTTTTCTTGATTATTCAAAAATATTTAAATGAGATATAGAGAATTAGTGGTGTTGAAAGCATTTTCCTTAGTATAAACATTTTACTAATCTGACCTTGGTTTTTATTTCTGACAAGTGCCATCTGGAGAACCCTCCAGGGGAGGTACAGACTTTGATGAGGTGTAATGTGGGAAACGGCAGTGCAAAGCCACCTCTGGCCATCTGGATTCCAACAGGAAATCCCCAGCAATCGCTAACAGTAGTCATCTTTTGCCGAAGCAGAGAGAATGAACCTCTATTAATAGTTGGGAGGTTTTACATTAGAGAAATTTTCTAATTCTGGAACCTATTTCCCTGCTAACCATGGATTTGCAGTAATCCACTAACATAATATAGTTCTGGATCCAGAAGCAAAGAGCTAGAAATGAATATTTCTAGCTAAAAAGATGTGGTTTCCCATCTTTTCAGTCAATATGGGAAGCATCCAATGTGCAGGACTTCTTGAAATCATTTACTTTAAATATCTCTGGCCATTTTGTAATAAAGTTGGTGAATTCATTTGTTAGGGCTCCATGGTATTTACATGGCACTGTGAATGATGTATAAAAATCGTGTGTGAGGCCTGGGGAGATGTCCTCAGGGGATAAAGTTCTTGCTTCACCAGCATGAGGACTAGAGTTCAGATTCCCAGCACCCATGCAGATGCTGGCCAGGCATGTGGCCATGTGTAATCACAGCACTCAGGAGTTGGAGCCTGGGGACTCTTGAGGCAAGCCAAATCAGCACACTCTGAGTTCAAGTAAGAGACCCTGCCTCAGTCAATAAAGAGGTCAGAAATCATGGAAGATGCCTGATGTCAGCATCAACACACACACATGTACATGTCCACATATCCATGAATACACACACATGCACGGATGCATGCCACAGTACATATACAGGCAAAAAAGAAAGTAAAAATCACAAGGGCGGGACTGAAGATGTACTTTACTTCAGTCAGTAAAGGACTTACCTCAAGCATGAGAACCTGAATTCCATCCTTAGTCCCCACATAAATGATGGACATGATGGCACACACCTATAATTCCAGCACTAGGAAGCAGAAATGAGTGGATCCCAAGAGCTCACCGGCCACATAGCTAGACTAATTGCCGAGCTCCAGGCCAATGAATGATGCAGTCTCAAAAAGAGGTAGACAGTGTACCTGAGAATAACACCTGACATCGTCCTCTTTACCCACATCCATGTGCACATGCACAGGCTCACACACAGCACCTATACATTTACGCACATGTATACACACATTCCCACACACCCACACACACACAAAACAATCTTTATAAGTGCACTAAGAAGATTTCCAAGTGGTAGAATGCTTGTGTAGCAAGCAAGAGGCTCCAGAAATCAACTTCCTTTCTTCTCATAGTTAGCACTGTCTTTCCATCCACTGTGTATTGGACACATAATGTGCCTTTTTATTAATCTATTGGCACCAAAGTTTATGATTTATAAATAAGTGCAGTTATGTCCGGTAGCCTCAAACTTATGGCCATGGTAGGATGCTAGGGAAGGAAGGATGTGGAGGTTACACAGTCCCAGGAAATCTATCGTTAAAGAAACTAAGCACTCCAGATAGTGTCCTGGGGATGGAAAACGTGCATGGTAGGCAGCCCTGGGAGTGAGTCCTGTGATTGCTGGCCATCACTTTCACGTCGTGCCTGGTCTCTGTCCTTAACCACATACTGCATGCATTGCTGCCACTTTCCTTATTCTTTTTTTTTAAAAAAATTATTTATTCATTTTTAAGCAGAGAGTGAGAGAGAGAGAGAGAGAGAGAGAGAGAGAGAGAGAGAGAGAATACACCAGGGCCACCACCTTGTGGGTCTGGCTTATGTGGGTCCTGGGGAATTGAACCCAGAGCCTTAGGCACTGGAGGCAAGTGCCTTAACCGCTGAGACATCTCTCCAGCTCACTTTCCTTATTCTTGATTCTCCAAATTTTGTGATTATTGTTTTCCCTTTTGTCAGTCTTGTACCATTTGCACTTGCTCTCTGATATCTTGGCTTCTTTCCATGTTTCGTGTTGATCCAGCCTTTATACATTTTCATAAACTGCCCTGAATAGTTCTGCCTGGCTCTGAGGTCTTTTTGACTTTCTGTCCACTAAGAACTCACACACAGAGACCCACTGACCTTTCTTGGGCCCCAATAAGCCTGCTACCTGCTAGCCTAGTGTGTGCTCATCTCTAAGCTGAGTGTGTAGGAGTAAGTAAAACACAATTCCTTCTGTTAATGCTAGCAGCTAATGCTACCTGAAGAGAAAAAAAAAGTTGTCTCAATTCTTAATGAGATAGAATGATGTTTAATTAAGCATTAGATGGTGTGGTGCTGACAGGTGCTGGAAAAAGCCTGATGGGAGATAAGTTAATGTGGTTTGAAGTAGGAGAAGCAGATCTTGACCTGGGGTGTATCTTCTGCTCACTTTTGGACTTCGGTTAATGTCATTATCAACCGACAAACATGAGCCAGACATAAGACTATCACAAAAGAGACAATTCGCAAAGTTGTGGAAAGGTGCCAACCCACACATAGCAGAAGGGTGTAACCAGAAGTCTTCTTTGTTGAGAGATTAGTCTGTACAACATTGCATATTTGATCAGCCTAAGAGTTAATAGCATCTCAACTCATTCATACTACTGCTCATATTAGCAGAATTATCATTTGGGAGCTAGAGTTGATATACTGATATTCAATACAACATACACATTCTTGAAAAAAATAGTTCCTGGTTCAATCCACACTGAGGCTCTGTGCTTTCTCAGTGGGGTTTCCATGGTTCCCTAGGCATTAACGAGACTGTGATATTCATGAACAGACGAAGAAGCTGACCCATGGCTTTCATTCAAATTAGCTATTTTGTGAGTATGTGTGGGATACTTTTGTTTTATTCTTTATGAAGAAATGAAATGGCAAGAAAAATACTTTGGGCCACAGATTTCATAATAATTTTCCTCCCACAAATCTGAAATAATCTTATGAAAAATTCAAAGCCTGGCTTTTAAAACACCCACCCATATGTGAATCCTCTGGGAATCTGTGAGGAAGCCTTCCCTGAGCTCATATGCAAATACTGAGGAAAGTAGTTGGTTTTCACAGCCATGTCAAAATCACTTAGAGCCTCTGCTGGCTCCCTGGCATCCATACTAAGTCTCTGGCTGCCTGCATGGGGCTTCTTCAGGAATTCTCCATGTCTCTTCTCACTAAACGTCCACAGCAGATATATTTCCTGGACAAGACCACTCCTTTTCACTGTCTCCTGAGTCTTATCACCTCTGTTAGACTGCTGGGGTACTTGCTACGTCATTTACTTTTGGATTTCAAATTCCATATTTGTTAAATGAGATGATGCTTCACTACTTGTAAGCGAGTAGTTCAAGGTTTCTGTATAATTTAGTTTGAAAAGGAAGGGTCTGTCATATTATTAACACTCAATAAATAGTAATTCAATCTATAGGAACAAGGGAGAAATGAGTGAGGCACTTAAAATAAAAAAAAACTTAAGGCTACAACAACAATAAAGCAATCTCAGAAATCAAGATAAATAATTTTATGAAGTGTTTTCTAATATCATGATGACCATCAGCATCATCATGAACAAAGTATCAAAATTCAAATCAATACATAATCAATGTGAAATTTATTTCCTTTTGCTTCAGGCTCTGATATAGTGATGTGTCTTATTTCTACCCTTGTAGGCCTGTTTGGCTCACCAAGAAGTTCTTATATCACCACAAGCTGTTTAAATGGAGTTAGGGTTGTTTATGTTGTAGGGACCAGTTCATACTCTTGGGATGCTGAAGCAACAACACTTAGAAGTCTGTGGGTGTGTCCAGGAGTCAACAGGCTGAAGGATGCTGTCAACCCAGGCCAAGTCTTGTACAGGCACTGTGGATTGAGGTAGGCAGTGAGCACAAGCCTGCAGGGTGTCATCAAGGGACAGTCCCATCCCCTTCTCAGCTCATACCTCTTTGGTTTGGGGTTTATGGAAAATCAATTACAGGAATGTAGCTGAGTCTCAGAAATAAAAATAATAATAACTCATTCACTTAAATGTGCTATTTTGAAGCCATAACAGGACCAGTTTAAGAAATGTAGGCGATGACATCCATGCCATATGAGTGCGCAAGGGGCCGTGGGAGATTCTCCTTCCTTCTCCTCTCAGTATGTCTAGGTTCCACATGCCTACCGCAGGCACTTGTGATAGTAAGTACATGTATGAGGCTGCAGCAGTATAAGATCCAGTGGCCTGGCCTAGCACGGAGGAGAGAGGCTGGCTGGTTCTTTGTGTGCCTTCTAGGAAATTCAATGGATTTCTGGGAGACAACTTGGTCCATAGAATTTTCACAGCATGTGCTAATTTTGAAGCTAGCCTTTGGTAAGATGAACTTGTGCTTGCTTATGCATTTACCAGTCTCTTGGTTAACTGGCAGTGGTTACTGCGGAAAGACTCTTGGTCAGATGCTGTGCCAGATGCAGGAATGCCAAGCTAAATGGTCCCAGATTCAGGGGTTTCTGTTCCAGTGGCCTGTTCCCTGATGCCTGAGTCTACACTGCCTGAGCAGGCCTTGGTCTGACCTTCTACCACTGTGCAGTTTGACTACTCCAGCACAGGGCGGGTAGTATTGGGAGCATGGTTCTGTGAGAGGATGGCCTCTCTTCATTCCCAACTCCTTTAGTTTTTGATTTGATTATCTCGTGCTTTTTAAGAACACAGCCAAGAGTTGTTGGTTCCCAGGACATGGAGTCTCTGTTTGTGTGGGTGCTGAGGCAGTCATGTCCCCAGCCTCCTGTCCATCACTTTGCAATGCTAAGGATCAAACCCAGGGTCCTGTGCATGACAGGCTTGCACTCCATCACTGAGCTACATCCCAGCCCTCTTTCTGTTTCTTTCCATTAGTACCTCAAGCCTGCAGCCACCTCCTGCAGTCTGCCTTAATGGCCTCTTCAGTCTACTGTGGGTGCCTTCCATGTCTGAGGAGTTTTTAGCTTGGTTCATGAGGCATTGTCAAGAAGTGAGGGGAACCATCCTGCCTTCACAGGGCCTGGGAGACCATGTGGGATACAGCAGCTGTTCCTGCAATTTATAAGGGTCCCCTGGGGCCCCATTTCCACCATTTGGCCAGTCTCCAGAGCACCTGCTGTCCACTTGCTTCAGAGCTACATGGATCAGAGCCCGTGCTTTGCTTCCATTGGGTTTCCAGAGTTTCAAAGTTAACAGAATTTTCCTAATGACACGAACAACCAGAGGATTACAATTTGGCTGCAAAAGGACATCAGAGAATCAGTAGTGTTATTTGCCCAGCACATGCTTTTAGCGATGGCAATGACAGAGTTGGCTGTGCTTGTACCAAGCCTTTGGCTTGATTAGAGACCACAGTCGCTATTATGCTAAAACATCAGAGAAACACGGGCAGTGTAATCAGTCACCCCAGAAATTGATCCAAATGGCATTTGTTTTGCAGATTTTCCCAAATATTTAGATGTTTGGCACATGTCAATCTTTATTCAGTTTAATTTTTTTGGCAGCATACAAACATAAGCCTGTTGACTTCATATTTGCCACAAGGTAAATGTTTTCCTTTACTAATATTTAACTAATGCGTGTGTTTCAGATATCTGAATACATAAGAAATGTGGAATGCACTTGTGTTACTGTGACATTGAAGGAAGGCTTACCCCCATCAATGCCTACAAGAAGAGTATTTCCTATTCATTGCCCTCACAGAGCCGCACGATTTTCTGTTCTTTCCTAAAGTCCTATTTTCTAATTATGTGCTGATCTTTAAAACTGACCTTGGTAAATTATTGCTTGCTTTGGATAGATTTTTAAAAATTTATTCCCTTTTATTATGCAAATAGCTTATGTACATTATGCCAAAAAATAGTAAAACTAGATATCAGCTAGGCAGAGACAGAAAATAATTTTAAATCACCAATAATCCCATCACCCATAAGTAATGAATGTGAACATTTTGTTTGCTGTTTATCTGTTCAGACATATTTATTTGCCATTCACTCTGCAAACATTTATTGAATTCCTATTTTGTGCTCAATACATGCAGTTATCTTCTTTGTATTCTTTGAGACTTGCTTACTTCTCCTAGAAAGGTGCATTTTCCACATCAATAAATGTGTTTACAGGATCTTTTACAATGTTTTCAGTAGTAAGAGCCTATTGACACATCTTGCTGTTGTTTTCAGTTCCTGTTATTATAAGTTCTTGTTGTTATAAACATTACTGCCACAAAAGTCATTGTAAATGTTTCTTTGCATGATCATCTGATTAGTTTGGAAGGCTTTTCATATGTTTTTCTTCCCAGCTACAAAAGAATATGTAGAATCCACTTAGACGCCACTGGGGAAAACGCACAAGTGTTTTGCATTGCTGGTAATGAAGTTGTAGTCCTAGCAATGGGCTTTCACCTGCTCTTGTCCTTCCCAAAATCGCTTCTTGAGACTTGGGTTTGATTGGACTTCAGTTTCAATTTAAATATGACATTCCGAGAAAGTCTTTCCTGACCCTTCCTTGGTCTAGCTTAGTTTTCTTCTTATCACAGCCTCAGCCAGCCAACTGCCTGTTTCTCTACTAGTGAGATCTCCAAACACAAAGATCACCACTCTCTTTCCAATCAAGTAACGTCATCAAGCTTGGCCAATTAGTTTCATTGAAAGAATGAAAGTAACTATGTTTGGAAGCCTAAGGTTTATTTTATTTTACCTTCTATCTTTCATAAGATTTCTGTGATCTGCCACTAATTAGAGTGCCGAGCTGAGAAAATTCCCCCTCCCATAACCCGAGGTTCCAGAGGAAGGGCTGGCTTCAGGCATGGCTGCATTTGTATGTTCCCTGATGTTTCCAGAAACTCTAGCTTGGCCTTTCTCTGTGACAGACTCATTCTCTGGCGAGTATTGAGCTGGGAGGTCTTCAGCTTACCAGACACTTTTGATCCATGATTTGGTGTCAGTGTTCAGGTAGAAAATTGGAAAAGTGTCCCAACCTGAACACTAAGTAATCATCATCCATTTTCAAAGATGAGTTGCTTCTTCCTCTTCAAGTGCCTTTGTCCTGCTTCCAAGGTTGTCAAGACTTACAGTGGTGTGTGCACACTAGTGTACATGTTGCATCTGAGTTCCTCAGAAGCCCAATCCCCTTGTGTATGCAGGACAGGTCATGGCTGTAGTCAGAGCATGAAGTGACCTCAGCAGGTAGGCTGTTTCCACAGCCCCGGGACCTACCCTAAGGGCTCTGGGCTTGAGCCAAGACGCTCTTAATGGGCCACTTATTAGTGAGCAGTACTTCCAGGAACCTATTATGGGTTGGTATTTTGTTCACAAAATGATGAGCACAATGAGTTTAGAGCTATGTCTGTTACACTTGGCATTTTAGGAGACGTTTGGCTTCAGGAAAGGCACTCAGCAGGGCTGAAGAGCCAGTGGCAGAGGCCATGTGGTGATAGTTGTCTGTCTGGTATCTCCAGAACATGCAGCCTTAAACTGCAGGGCACACCAGCTATGCCTATCCCATTTCTCTTTGTGCTGTAAGACTTCAAACCCTTGCTGGATTTCTCTAAACCTCAGATCTCATTCTCTATCAAGCTACCTCCATGTCAAATGGGATAACAGAGAGATGCCCCTTGGCCCTGGGATTAGTATATAGCATAGTTTATTCAGTGGTTCTCTCTCTCTGGCCTTAGTCTTTAGACCCTCCCATAAGGCTGTTTGGTACTTGTAACCAAAAGTAACCCTGATCTTTCTAAGTTCTTTGGCCATTAGGCCTCTCATCTTGCTGTCACCAACAAGAGATTTGCTGAGTCCATGCAGCAGGTTGGATGCTGCTGAACTGCTAAGCCTAGGGTCTTGGTGGCAGGCTGCAGGTGTGGGGTGCAAGCAGGGATGAAGAGGTGCACCCAATCTCTGGAGGGCAGAATGATCAGAGAATGTCCTGGAGAAGAGACAAGCCCCATTCTAAAGAAACTGAGTGTCTGGAGGTGTTCTAGAGCACAGAAAAAGGTGAGGGGCCTATGGGAGGATCCAGAAAGCCTGGGCATTGCCAGGATGTGCCCCGTGAGTCACATGGAATGGGAAATTGAGTGCTTTCTCTCTACCATGCAGCACAAACCTTGTCCAGAGTGGGCTACTCAAGAGTACCCACCAAAAGAATACCAAGAAAAGAGGGAAAGGAAGGAATATGAAAAGATGAGTGAGTTCTTAATTAGATCCAGGTGATGTGTGTGCAAGGGAGGGAATGGAAGGGAGAGAGAAAGAATGACCTGCATGTGCAACAGAAAAAATAAAAGCATGCATTCATCTCCTGGGATGTGGCAGTGCCATCAGAGTCTCCAGTTTCTTCTTCATCCCTTCAGTTGTTCACTTGATGTCCTCCAGTGTCTCCCAACTGCAGGAACCCCAGGTAACATCAGTGTTGAGAGAAGTGGGCATAAGGGAAGCTGAAGAGAGGAGGGATGACCCTCTTTATCTGCACATATATTCAGCAGCTCACTAGAGCTGGGTCACATGTCCACTCCTGCTGCAGGGAAGGAAAGTCATTGGTTTGTACAGCCTGAACAATGAGCCAGGGAATAAGCAGGCTTGGACACAGGCATTGGGAGAGCTAGAGCAAGTCCTTTGGATTCCATGGGGTTCAGCTGGGTGACTGAGGGGTGGAAGATTAAATTAACACAGCAACCTGTAGGGGGCTTTCATGGAGTGGGAAGAGTCTGGGATTCCCCAGTGCATTTGAACAGCTCGTTTCTAGGGTTGGAAATGCAGCCTGCAGTACATTGCATGTAGAAAGTGGAGATGGCTCTTACAAGCCTAGGGAGAAAGAGCAATGTGCTGTGCTGGCTGAGAGGGTCTGGTTTCTGACTATAATGATGCCACCAGGCCAGGAGGCCTGTCAGTGAAAGGACCAACCAAGAAGCCACTGAGATGAGATGGACCCTCCCAAGGAGTGTCACTTATTAGAAGTATGGAGGAGCCACAGAACCAGCAGGAAAGCCAGGTCCCTTTGGGCAAATACTTATGACATATCTTCTGCATGACAGGAATTAAACCCAGACATGCTATAGAGAGAGCCCTTTGGGACTTGATGAATATAGTTAAAGTCAATGACTCTGGAAGCAGGACTGGGGCAGAACCCAGGCTGCAGTGCCAGTGATGAGGGGTGAGAGGGAGAGCTTTGCTGCTTCTGCTTCCTCGGATCCTGGGCATCTGAAGGTTGCCTCTGACGGTGGGGACAGAAAGAAATGCACAGAGACATGGAGACGTGTGGGTGGCATGGAAACAAGGTGCTAGGTGCCAAATATTGAAATATCTCTTTTCTGAGGGTTTTGTAACCCAAATATATAAACTGCCTCGATGAACACAGCAGGGTATATTATAGACAACCTAGTGCTTAGGTTTGAGTTTAATTTAAGAAAATTTAACTGCAATATACTAAAAATATTCTGAACATAAATAGCAGAGCAGGCCTGTCACAATCACCAACTCAAAACCGTAGCTGAAAAGAGTCTAAGGCGTGCTAGAAAATGGACTGGTTGAGCAAAACGCTGACTCTTCACGTGTCAGCAGCCTGCACATGAGATGGGGGTTGGCTGTGTATGTGCCTCGAATGTTCAAGTCAACTGTAGC
>PVHP010019796.1:0-31356 GCA_004024765.1 Zapus hudsonius
ACCTAGCCTCTAACAAATTCTTTGTATGTGATGAATTCAGCTTGGCCCAAATTCCCAAGAATGTTGCTATTTGAACCTTTACACATGCATTACGAATTTTCCTAATGACATCAAGAATGGCGAATTTGTCCCAGAACCATCCAGTGTACTTGGCCCAACCCATCAGATGGATTGCTGTCTATGGCAGCTATAGTCTTTTGAAATGGTATTTCTTCCTTCTCCTTCTCTGCCTTGCACCCTTCCACCCTCTCCCTCTCTTCTTTCTCCTTTCTCTCCATCTGCTAGCTCCTTGCCTGTAGTTTCCTGTTTTCTTGGGCTTTATAGGATTAAGAGTGAGAGTGATTGCTTTGGATTGTACAGATTAAGGAATAATATAATTGGTTTTACCATTGTAACTTTATATCAGAAATAAAGCTGTTTGTTTATTTGTTCATGTGTTCACTGGCATATACTTTTCATATTTCCCAAGAACATTTCCTCCATATTCATACTTTAGGCCAATGTGTTTGGCTATGGCAAAATATTTGATGGATGGTATATCATAAAGAAAAACATGTGTTTAGCTTTTCCTTTCAGAGTGTGAAAGGAAAACACTTGGTCACTTCCTATTTCTGTCCTCAGGTGAGGGGACTGAGAGCTCTGTTATGATTTTGTGGCAAAATGAGAAGGCATCTGGGCACACACAGAAAATATCCCAAGGCAAGGTAAGAAGCCAGGGGGATTCCTGGGACAGGCTTGCACATTTTAAGACAGCCCTTTCCTATGTGAACCAAGCACTTGCTACAGGAACTATGATAATCTCGCTTTAGGGTGGTGACCTAATGGTCCAGTTATGTCTGGTCAAATATTTTATCACTTCAACAGCTCAACACAGCTTCCACTACATGAATCTTTGGAGGAAATTTCTGAGTCATATTTAAAATATAGAAATTTAATAGCAATAATGTTTAGATATTTCATCTTACTGTGTTTTTTTTAAACTTTTTATTGATAGCTTCCATAATTATAGACCATAAACCACTATGAATCCATCCCCACACTCCCCCATCTCTTCCCCCTCTTAATCAGTCTTTGATTTGTTTCGGTGTCATCATCTTTTCCTCCATTATGTGTAGGCATTATCAGGCACTGAAAACTCATGAATATCAGGGTCATTCTGTGTCTGGAAGTTTGCATTGTAAGCAGTCCTCCCCTTCCTTTGGCTCTTTGTGTTTCTTTATTAAAATCTAAATATTTCTATTCTCATAAAATCTTAGATGCCATTTTCAGGTTTTTAGTTGGACAAATTTTAATATCATTGTAGCTAAGAGACTATTAAGGCCTAAGGATTAGAGGGATGGAGAATGTGAGGATTCACAGCTGATGGAGTAGAAAGAATAAAACACATTTATCTACTGACCTCTCTACTTGAGATAGAACATGATTAATAAGCAATTACAAAATAATTGTATTTATTTTGAATAAATAAAAATTTAATAAATAAAAAATTTAATAATTGTATGTATGTAATTAAATATAAGTAATTTTATATAACTTATTTTTAAAATAACATTAAAAATCAGAAATCACAGATCACTCCATCACACAGGTATTATAATCTTCATTGTCAATTTGATAGAATTTAGAATCCCCTAGGAGACACACCACTGTGTGTATTTGTGACTTATTTTCAGAGAGGTTTAAGTTAGGTGACAAGATACCTTGAATGTAGTAGTAGTGTTCCATGGGCAAAAGTCCTGGACAGAATATACAGGAGAAAGCAAGTGGAACACCCATATTCCTCTTTCTCTGCTTCCTGACTCTAGATACAATGTGACCAGCTGCCTCACACCACCTGCCATCCACCATGTTTTCCTCTCTGTGATGGACTACATCCTCATATTTTGAACCAAAATAGATACTTCATTCATTAAATTGTGTTTGTAAGGTATTTTTGCTATGCAAACAAATAAAGTAATTAACAGAAGATTTAATTGTAAAAATAAAATATTGTGAAAATTAACAATATGTGACTTTGGCATAAAGTGAACACATACAAATGGAAAAAACTAATGGTGTCTGTCAATGGACTTACAGCATGCAGGCCCCTGAAATTGATTTGTACAATCTTAACACTCAGTTAATTTATGAGTGTGATGTCAGATAAAATGAGGTATGCCTGTAATACCTTTCAAAACATAGTTTATATTAACATTATCTTCCCATGTAAGCAGTCACAAAAAAGTATCAAAGTAGTAGTTATTAGATTACATGAGTATTTATTACTTTCTTAGGAAATAGAGTAGAATTTACTTTAAAACAAAATCAAGTGTACAAAAGGAATAAAAGTATTTTTTAACTTTAGAGGAAAAATCATTGTATTAGAAATACAGTTAAACAACAGAGAAACAAAGGATGAAAGCAAGTATTAAGGTATTTCATCGGTGTGTATTGAAATTGATGAGTAATTTCACAATGAGATGCTACATGTTTTAGTGTGTATACTGGATTTGGTGAAATCTTGAGTGACATTTAAGAAGACTTTGACAGTAACAAAAGGAAGCCGGTGTAATAATTTTAAATCCTTTCATGATATATTCAAAACATGACAACATTCTTTCTATCTAATGGCCCCGGGCCTCAGAGCCTGTACATCTAACCAGTTGGTGCTTTAGAAAGGTGTCTGGAAAACCGAAGCTCTGTAGGAGGAGCCAAGCAGGTCTCTTCACTAATGTGAAAAATTCCTGATAGCATAGAATTAAGAAATGGTGCCTAATTATACCAACTTATAAAACTTGTCCTCCATAAGATATATATTCCCTAGGCTCATAGAGCTGAAAAATTACATATTTCATTATATACCTGCTTTGCTTAAGAGAAGCCTGAAGGCTTGTTGAGTTGTACAGCTGAGATTCACATCAAGTCTCTTCCACTTTCACTTCAATGTTCTTTCAATTCACCTTATGTTTATTTGTTTTGCTCTTTTACTTTCATCCAGTTAATAGAATTCAATATCACTAAGATATTAAATGATAATTATAATCCCCATCACCATGATACCTTAGAATTTCAGTTATAGCCTACAGCAGTTTATTAGAGTTTGTTTAGACAAAATAATTGTATAATTTATCATAACAATCAAACATATTGACATTAGGGATGTTTACTACCTATTATACAGACTACATAGAAAATGAAAATGTAGAGAGAATTTTATGATGTGAAAGACAATGCAGAAGGCCCTCAAGAAACTATGGTTTTATTCTTTAGAATTATTACTATTTGGCTGTAAAGGATCTTAAATTATTAATTCTTTCTCTTTCTCAAGCAGTTTTGCTTTAAAACCCTGCCCTGGGCCTCTTGCATCACAAGGTAGGGAATACCTCAAAGAAGCCTGAAAGACTAGGCTACAACTCTTACTCTGGTCTGCAAAACAAGATCCTGGTGTCAGTGTCTGGATGAGGAGAAGGCATGTGCATTGTGTCGCTCCTGGCATGGAGGATGTCTACTGCTTCAGTGGGAACATGAGGCCAGGCCAGGACACAGGTAGCTGACAAATTTGCAGCTAAATGCCTCCATTCCTAGGGCAAAAATTCACTACTTCCCACAAACTGACACTTCCACCAGTCCCCCAAAGAATTATAATTTCCCAACAACGCCAAGTTACCATTTTCTTGGCTCTCTTTTATAGATCTAAGACATACAACAAAACAATTTTAAGTGGCTAAAATAACTAAGGGATGTTAAATAGCATTAAGTTTGATTACTGATAACTTTGTATGTAAAGCTACATGTAATAAGCCTGAAGAATGATAACTTATAAATGTGCACATGGATGACTGTTAAACTACAGAATTTCAAAACATTTGAGTGATACTTGATAAAAACGAAAATGAAAGGAAAATATAAAACATGAGTATCATTGAAAATGGATAAAATGATGCTGGAGGGGGCACTGGCTCAGCTGGCATGTGGATGTCATATCCAGATGCTTAGCTTGAGAATGTGTGCATGTTTGTGATATAGTACTTCATCTGAATTTGCTTTAAAGAAGTAATAATCTCAGCTGTATCTATAATGATGGCATTTTCAGAACAATTCATAAAAATTATAGGTTCTGAACATCCCTAAGATGAAATAGCTTGATGAAGGAAACAAATATCAAACTTGACTGTACAGTTGCTCTCAGACATAAAATATGCCCCTTAGCCAAATGCTGTGAACTCAAGTTGATTATGTTTATTCAGATCCATAAATAAATTACTGAAGTAATGAATGATTCTTAAACGAAGAGAGAAAACTGCAGTTTGCATAAACTATAAATTATAGTCATTCTTATTTTTTTCTGTATATAGTTATTGGTTGCAAACTTTTATTTTCCACTGATTCAATTATAATGTGTAAGATAACAAGGATATGTTATTTTCTCTTAAAATAGTAGTTCCAACAATTGTAAAATATTTAAGAGCAATAGAAATAGAGATTATTTTTAAAACTCACAGGAAGGAGAACAAAAATAAATAACAAAGATATTTCTATAAATGCAAAAGAGAAAATTACACAATAGTAATGCTAAAACTATTTATTATATGCACTGGATTTTTTGCCATTACCTATATGAAAATATAGTGACTGTAGAAGAATTGGTAACAGAATACGGGAATTCAGGAGAGAGACCACCACACAATGTTGTCATGCTCTTTCTTAACCCCTATCCCTGTTGGAGCTTTGCCCTACCTGCTCAGGAAGAAAATGGTATTCTTGTGGGGATTCTTGTTTTTTTGTTTTGTTTTGTTTTTGATCCTACACCCCAATACCCTAATAGCAGTTAGGGTTATTTCTTCAGAGGGGGGATTGTGACAATTAACTTCTTCAGGCAAGTTCCATAGATTCCAAACCTGACCCCTTCTGCCCTTGATTGGGAGGTGTCTAGCTAGAGCTCAAACCTAGGTGCAAGACTGATTGGTCAGATATGGACCAACCTGCTCTCTCTCTGCTCACCTGGGGCAGGGAATACTCACTGAACAGATAATTCTGCCTCTTCTTCCCACATGGCATCCTAGGAAGAAGACTTCTAAATTTCCAGGCCTTAGAAAAGGTAAGGCCTTCCCTCACTCCTGCCTAATGACTGGGGTGAGAGTGGGGCTCAAGATCTTCCCACATGAGCCATTTTCTTCATGATGGGAGCCCTCTGTTATCTTTTTCTTTTCCTGCTTGTTTAGCTAAATAGCATAGATTTTGTTAAACCCTCTCCCTGTGTTCTCGCCACACTGGTTGCTTGAGATCTCTGTAACTTCCCATTTTCCTTAAATAAAGTCTCCCACTATACCTTATCCTCTGGTGGTCTATAATTTTAATTCTTTAACTTTATTAGGCAAGAATTCTGGTACTCCTTAAATTCTGAGTTGCCTTGGAATTATTGTGGGTATAATCTAAATTCTGATACCCAGCTCCCCTCCTACACATTCATAGTATCATAGTCAGCAACACACCACTGGGATGAACCTATGAACCAGGCACAGTTAACGGAGGCAAGGATTTATTGAAGTTACTTATTCAGGGGAAATTCCATAATGGTGAAAGAAACTGGACCTTTTTCAAAGGTCCAAGCAAAGAGAGAGAGAGGAGCCACCACCACCACACACACACACACACACACACACACACACACACACACACACACACACACACACACTAGTAAACAGGCAGGGAAAACAAGAGATTTTCTTCCCTTTATATAGTCTTGGGTTGGGTCTTACAAACCTTCCCCATACTGTTGTCTCCCTGAGTCTCTGGAATTTTCCTGAACTGTGTTGCAAGCAAGGAATGTTTGTTTCTCATGCCCTTGAGCTTCCTTACATCGTGCCCCCGACTGAGAGGACCACCTTACTCTAAACAACCTCAGATACCCATCCAAGGTTAGTAAACAGGTCTAGTTGTCATTACAATAAGTAGTTTCTGGGCATGGTGGTGCATTCAGGAGGCAGAGGATGGAGGATTGCTGTGAGTCTGAGGCCAGCCTGGCACTGAGTTCCCAGGTCAGTCTGGGTTGGAGTGAGAATCTTCCTCAAAAAATCAAAACAAAACCAATCAAACATATATTTAAAACAATAACATTGGTCTGGAGAGATTGCTCAGCAGTTAAAGCGCTTGCTTGCAAAGCTTGGTTCAATTCCCGAGCATCCATGTAAAGCCAGATACTTAAAATAGTATGTGTGTCTGGAATTTAGTTGCAAAAGGCAGGAGTTTTGGGTATAACCTCTCTCTCTCTCTCTCTCTCTCCCTCTCTCCTCTCTCTTTTTTCCTCCCTCCCTCCTCTCTCTCTTCTTCCTCTCTTTCCTTGCAAATAAAAATCTAAAAAATCTAAGCAGTTTCTAACTGTGAAATGGTTTATGAACTCAATCAAATGGAATTTCCTGTTTTTCTGCCAAGGACTGTACCCCCAAAATAATACTGATGAATTTATCCAGAACTTGCAGATGTCTCCATTTTTCTACTTCTATTTTTTAATAAAATTACTTTCCCCTTACAGATGAAAGATTGGAGCACTATTTTGAGGACTGAAACCACAGGAAGTTGCTGTGGTCAATGTCTTATAGCACAACTATGAAGCATAGAAAATGCTGCATTCTGGGTATTATAATACTAAAATGCAATCAGACATAATCCCGGAAACAAGCCCACATGGTATTGGTAGAATTCACATGAATGGGATAAAATCTAGATTTATATTTTTTCCTAAAGTGAGTTTGAACTTTTAATTAATTAACTTTGACTATGAGAAAATTTACCTTGATGATGAAACACTGACTAGGTGCATTACTTAGTAAAATACAGCTTAAATTAAGAATTATGCTTACTGAAATATCACAGTAAGAGAGAGCTGAAAGAGGAAAAAGATTCTTAAGAAGATGAATGTCTGTCTCTTTTTATTTAATTACAATAAACTGCTTCACAGGTACAGCCAGCCTCTCACATCATAACAATAATCTCCTAAACTGTGAAATTGTGCTTTGCAAAACTACTTAGAAGAAAAGTTCAGAATAGAATATAGTCATCTTTCAATAAGTTCTTTCCATGGACTCACATAAAGTCATATTTATTACCTTATTATTGCCTGTTTGGCCTGAAGCAACCTGCAAGAGGATAGTTTCAGCTGATTTTCTTTTTCCTATCAGGATGAAAGACATAAAGTAAGTCTCTTTTTCAGTCATGCAAATTACCACAAACCTGTAAGTTGTAGGGCCTGAACAAAATTTAATCTAGTCTTGAATGAGCTAGAAAAGTTATCTTTACAATTGACATTATAGCTCAGGGATCTTTATTCAAATAATCAATTTCTTGCTGACACTTCTTGAGTATTATACCAAGTTCCTTTTGGTGTACTGATAATCAGCATGGCTTTCCATAGATATGTCTGGATTTTATTTATATTTCATTTGAATGTTTGTTATGTGTCTCCTCAAATACAGTGTTCATTCAGTGTCTATTCAAACTGAAGTCATGGTACAAGGCACAGTGCCTAGCAGAGTTGTATTTAAAAAAAATGCTGTAGATAAATAGGATTGAATTCTTGAATCACAGTAAAATTTGTTATGTTTCTGAGTGCTTTGATTATTTATTATAAGAGTTACAAATATGTTTTATGTTCAGAGTTGAATCCACTATTTAATTTTGCCATGACTAAGAGATTTTATGTAATTTAAATAATTGGTATAGTATTTACAATTGGTTGTTTGAGGCCTAGGCATTTTATGAAGAAAAAAATGTGTCTACATTCATTGCAAGACAATGAGGCTGTAAGGGCAATTATATTTGTTCTTATGTGTGTGTGTGCCTGTGCTTGTGTGTGTTCTCAACAAGATACTATTTCTTGCTAAGCAGATGAATTACTTGAATGCAGAAGTTTTTCATTTGCAGAATGAAGGTTATTTTCAACCTGTAAATGCTCAAATGGCAATTAGCAGAGATGAGATACCCTTTCAACCAGTTGGAGGACCTTGCACTAGTGAAGGTATTTCCATGAAATATACTACCAATATGGTGAGTAAGCTCATGCATTCCATTTGACGGTTTTAAATTCTTCCTTGAATCTGCTTCTAGAACATGAAAACACTTTGGGCTTAGATTGTGTCATTTGTGCTTTTAGCTGATTAGTATCACCAAATGCATTTTAGTTTTAGGCTGTTAGGTTCCAATTGAGAACATAAAAATAATATAAACTGGTAATTAAGTCTATTGTACAGATGCTCTGAGACCAGTCCATGGTGTGCATACAATGCATTTTATTCATTAATGAAGACTCACAGAATTTTTTTTTCAAATAGTTCCAAGAAATTACATTTTGGTAGCTTTGTACTTTGTGCTAGGAATCATGACTTGACTACCTTTCCTTCTTTAGTTTTCATGGAGGCGGCTATTAATCGCATGAATTTTTGATGATCTCTCAATTGTTCTAGTTTTCATTCAGGCAGTTTAGAATCAAATTTGACTCTCTTCACTACCAGTTGTAACAAATATCCTGTGTTACCATGTTTGTCCACTTAGGATTACTGTTAGTGTATTCTGTTTCTTCTGTACTACCTGAAATATTTTGTTGACAGATCTCTATAATTATATATGTGATATGTGCTTGCCAGTATTAAAATATTGGTTTCACTTAATAATTTCGCAGCATCAAAAAACATATTTGTTTGTTTCCATTGATTCTTTTATGTTAATCACTCCCAATATGCCAAACCTTCTCTCATCTAGGTACCTGCTGTCCTGTATCTGTCCATTTAGACTTACTGTGTTCAACCTGCCAGTTCATGGTCCCTCTGTTAATGCCTTTGTTCTCTGGAATGCTACTGACATGTCTTCATATATGCAGTACATTCCCTGTTCCACTGCAAAATACCTGGCCAAGAAACAACTATCAGAGGCAAGATTTATTCTAGCTATAGTTTCAGGAGATAAAGTCAAACATGGTGGGGAAGTTCTAGCAGCAGGTGCTTCAAGCAACTGATTATATTCAGTCATCATCACAAATCAGAGAAAAATAAATTGACTCAATATGGAAACTCTGTTACAAACATACCCATGCATTTGTCTCCTAGGTGATTTTCCTGTCAAGTTGACAACACTTAACAACATCCCTGTACTTTACTCTGTCATTCACTTATCTGACAAAACAGACACCTTACTTTATATTCTATGCAAATTTTGATTTATCATTATACTTTTGAAACTCGAACATCAAAGTATATCATCAGACTATACACTTTCAAACCAAGATTTTGTGCCTGAGTGTGTGTTGTAAAAATCAGATGATCTGCTTTTTTCATGAATAATATTTATCACATATTATAATTACATTTTATGTCATTGTCTATTATTT
This sequence comes from Zapus hudsonius, assembly GCA_004024765.1. Lineage (NCBI taxonomy): Eukaryota > Metazoa > Chordata > Mammalia > Rodentia > Dipodidae > Zapus > Zapus hudsonius. The sequence continues at coordinate 9,359 of PVHP010019796.1, forward strand.
TATGAATGGCAGTGTGTCACCCTTCTTCAATCTGTTGTTATCTGCAAAATAATAATAAAACCACTGAATGCTACTAAAGTATTTGAGAAATGTCTATTCAAAAACATACTTCTCTGGCTATAATCTAAATTTTAGAAAATAAATTATTTCTTAAAAAATTACCACTGTATTTGTGAGCATACACATATATAGCATTGTTTGTATAGCATATCTTTTTTTTCTTTGATTGTAGCTCAAAAAAGTTAAATATTTTAAGGTTCTTTTACTACAGTTTGAAATTTCATTAAAATAAATTTTCCAACATTGTGTTACAAAAGAAAAAAAAGTAGGTTTTATAACCTGAGTAAATATTTTGAGTAAAATCAGATTCAGGAGGATGAAAAAAGTCATACAAAATAGACCTGACTTTATCATTCCATAAATTATAGCCACTTTACAAGCATTTTTCCTTCCCAAAGATCACTTGTCTTACAGAAATGGAGAGTAGCGAAAACAGAAGATAAGATTTTTTATTATTTAATTGGTGTGTTATTTAATTTTCAGAGAACTCAATAAAACTTTGGAATTGTTAATTTATTTAATTTTCAGAGTTTGGAATATAACAATTCATTGACAAAATGAAATTGTTAATTTATCATTACTTGACATTACATGTTCGCTTTGTTAAAAATAATGCTTAATGTTTTCAACTGAGGTATTCTTTCCTAGTATTACCAGTACACCATGGATAATAGTTCCTTACTGTTGTGGTCAGCTTCTTAGTTGCTGCAAAGAAAGAACCCAAACAAAAGCAGTTTGTTGAGGAATGGGTTTATTTGGCTTACAGACTCGAGGATAGACTCCATCCTGGCAGGGAAAACAATGACATGAGCAGAGGGGTGGACATCACCTCTGCCACAGCACTGGAAACAGCACCAGGAAGGTGTGCCAAATACTGGCAAGGGGGAGCTGGCTTATAACCCCCATAAGCCCGCCCCAACAACCCTGCTCTAGTGAGGTTCTAATTCCCGAATTGCCATCAGCTGAGGATCGATCAATCAGAACACATTAATTTGTTTGTGGGGGACACCTGGATCAAACCATGACACTTACCTAGAGGTTATGAACATCTATTCATAAGAGAGTTGAAATTTCCCTTGCAGTAGTTATATTCTGCCAAAGCAGCAATTAATATTAAAGTATTAATATTATACAGATAGTGCTATCATCATTTTGTCAAAATTAACATATTATTTTTTACCATTTATTTGATAAAAATACTGCAAATGTATAAATGTCAATTACTGACCACACACAAATTAAAACAGTATTTTGGGAAAGAAAAATATGTAAGAAAATAATTAAGGATATGACAAGAAAGCACTTTATTAGGTCTTTAAAACTATACACTAATTACATAAACTAGTGTGCTCCATTACCATAAAATTTTTATATTTTCAAGTATTTTATATTTGTTATCCTTAATAAAGGATTACAGCTAGAAATGTGCAAACCCTTTGAGATGGTTAAATTTTGTTGTCAACTTGACCTTTCAAGTACTCTTTGGTGGATTTCCGAGGATGTTTACAGGAAGGCAGCCTCTCAGCAAGGGGAAAAATGTAAGGAATCTCAAGGAAGCTAGAAGCAAACATCTCTTCCTGTATGGTCAGTGCAGGAAGGAAATTCCAGAGATTCAGGAAGCCATTAAGTCTAGGATAGGGTTGTAAGACCCCACCCTAAGGCTATATAAAGGGTAGAAATTCTCTTCTTGGCCCTCCTGCCTGTTTGCTGTTCTGTATGTGTAGTGTAGGTGATGGATTTTTCGCTCTGCTTGGACCTGTGAAACAAGGCCAGCCTCTTTCACTGTTACAGAACTTCCCCTCAATGTGTACTTTCAATAAATACTTTCCTCCTCCAAATTTTGCCTGGTTTGAAAATTCATCCCAGCAGTGTGTAGCTGACCACGACACCCTTTATAACTCGAATTTTATGATGCATCATTTGAAGTAAAGAATAAAAATCATTGGTTTAAAAAGACACAATTTCATATGCAGAAGAGCCTAATGATTTCATAGAAAACCCTATTATAATAAACAGTACCATCAAGTTGCTGGGTTAAATAAAACAAGTAAAAAATAAATTTTCTCTAACATATCAAAGATGGTCAAGCAGGAGGCAGAGCAAGATGGCCAATGACTTCCAGTCATGCCAGTACACACCCAGTAAAGATTTGAGATTCCAGCTGAGATACAGACCTTGGACCCTCTCGGGCCCCATCCCAAGGCATAGCCCTTCCATAACTCTTGAAATAGCCTAGACTGGGCTCCCCTACTGCTCTCTGTTCCTGGAGAGGCCCAGTGTCACCCTACACCCAACCACAAGCTCCAGCCATGTCCCAGTGTATCTTCCCTCTGGTCTCCTGATTTGAGCCTTCACCAGCTCAGCCCCCTTCCCTCCCACACAGTGCCTCTCCCCAGGCACTCACACACATGCTGGGAGATGCCAGTCTGTGGTCACAGCCCCAAGCATGCACCCATTGGCAGGCACCAGTTCGAGGGTGGGGTGTTAGGGCACACCTCTCCACAGACCCACTCACACACATGCTGGGAGATGCCAGTCTGTGGTCACAGCCCAAGTGAATGCATAACTTTCTCCATGAAACCCAGCATATACCCTGCCCACAAAAATTTGGAAAGCACACAAGGACACCCTCATCCCCTCCAAATGGAACCAAATGGGCAGATCACAATGCAAGAAGGATGTGCCAGCAGAGTGCCACACACCAAACCCACCAAGCCACAGTTGGGAAGTCAGCAGTGAAACTAGGAAAAATAAAGTGTAGATACAAGCCCAGAATGAGATGACACTGAATCCAAATCATATTGGCATGGAGTCGGTGAAGAGATTAATGATGGAAATGGAAGCAAAACTTGAAAATTGCCTAGAAGAGGTACAGAGCCAGCTCACAAAGTTTGCCACCATGCTTAACACAAATGCAGAGAAACAGATCAACTTAGGTAGATCAGTAATTAAACTAACAGAAAACCAGCAAACAGAAGATCTCAAGAATCAGCTAACCAACTAAGCAAAGACATAAAAAAATACAAGAGTGACTACCAGGAAGCATTAAGTATGTCAAACTTTGAAATGAAAACGCATTCAACACAAAGATAGAAACAATTCAAAAAGCTGTAGCAGAAAACAAAAACAAAATGGAAATCATAAAGACCTCTCTAGAATCCCTCACCACTAGAGTCAATAATTGGGGAGACAAAACCTCAGATGTGGAAGATAAAAACAGAAGAGAATGATAGGGAAATAAAAAACTTGAATAAGTTCAAAAAAAGCATGTGAACAAAATATGTGAGATATAAGAAATATAAAGAGACCTAATATCAGTATCATGGGGATCCCAGAAGAAGAAACCCAGGTAAAAGGCATAGAAAATATTTTCAAAAGAATTATTCAAGAAATTTTTCCTTATCTTACAAGAGAAAGACAGGTTCAGATACAAGCTGCCTATAGGATGTCAAGCAGACGGAACCATAGAAGGAACTCTCCAAGATATATCTTAGTTAAAATGCCTAACAAAGAAAGAAAAGAGAAAATGCTCAAGGAAGCAAGAGAGAAAAAACTCATAACCTATAAAGACATTCTTATCAGATTTACCTTAGACATTTTATTAGAAACTTTGAGGGCCAAAAGGGCTTAGAACAATAATCTTCTAGGCCTAAACAAGTATAAGCTTTCAACCGATACTACTGTACCCAACAAAGCTATTCCTCATAATAGATGGAAACTTGAGTATTCAATTAAATAAGCCAGCTCTATAATCATTTGAACACAAATCCAAATTTACAGAAGATACTAGGGGAGATATTCAACAAAGAAGAGACAAGCAATCTACCTCAGGAGAGTAATAGAGATTAAGGATGGTAATAAAAATCAGTTTGCTAACAGTACAGGCAACAACACCCATAAACACACAATCAAGGCAGAGCTATAGCAAACCTCACAGTTATAACTCTGAATATAAATAGACCTAACCCTCCTATAAAAAGACACAGGCTAGTAAGGCGGATCAGAAAAATGGACTCTTCAATCTGTTGTCTTTAATAAATGCACATTACCTTTAAAGACAGTAATCTCCTAAGGGGATAAGGTTGAAAAATGACTTTCCAGGTATGTGGAAATAAAAATCAAGCAGGTGTGGCTACATTAATATCTGAAAGAATGGACTTTAAACCAAAATCTATTAAAAATGACAATGATGGCCACTTCTTACTCATCAAGGGAATGATCCAACAAGAGGATATCACTATCATAAATATGTGTGCACCATACTCAGGTGCACCACAGTTCAGTAAGCAAAATTTACTCAAAAACAAAACATAAATAGACTCTAATACCATCAGAGTAGGGGACTTAAATACACCAGTATCATCTCTAGATAGATCATCTAAATAGAAGATCAACAGGGAAATAACAGAGCTCAACAACACCATAGACCAGCTATATATGATAAATCTATATAGAACATTGCATCTCAATAATAGAGAATTTAAATTCTTCTCCTCATATCAAGGAACCTTATCAAAAATTGACCACATACTGGGTCATAAAACATCCCTCAACAAATTCAGGAAGCTTGACGTAGCATAGCCCCTGCATCATATGAGACCACATGCATTAACATTATAAATTAACAATGGGAGGAACAGCAGAAATTACTCCAACTATTGGTGTCTGAATAGTATGCTTTTAAACAATGAATGGGTCATTCAGGAAATCAAAAGGAAATTGAAAATTTCAAAGAAGTAAATAATGAAAACACATCATAGCAAAACCTGTGGGACACTATGAAGGAAGTCCTAAGGGGGAATTTCAGCACTAAATGCCTTCATAACAAAGACAGCAGGATCTCAAATTATTAATCACCTAACCACCCACCTAAAGGCATTGGAAAAACTGTAACAATCCAACCCTAGAAACTCAAGGTGAAAACAAATCATTAAGATCAGAGCTGAGATTAATGAATTGGAAACGAAGAAAACTATTTTAAAAAACAGATAAAACAAAGAATTGCTTCATTAAAAAACTAAATAACATCGACAAATCCTTGGCCAATCTAAATAAACAAAAAAAGAGAAGGCCTAAATCAATAAAATCAGAAATGAAAAGGGAGAGGTCACAACAGACCTCAATAAAATTGAAAGAATCATCAGGTCATACTTCCAAAACCTCTACTCCACAAAACTGGAGAACCTTGAAGAAATGGATGAATTCCTGGACACCTACTAGGTGTCCAACTACCAAAGCTTAGCCCAGGGCAGACAAAGCTTGTAAATAAACCTATCATATCCACAGAGATTGAAAACATAATCAAGAATAAAGACTGTGGGACCTTTAAATTTGGACTAAATACAATATAGTTGTAATTCTTTTGAGGGCCAGGGGTGGATTGTGGTAGTGTAAATAATCGCCCCCAATAGAATCATAAGTTTATTATATAAATATATATATATATGGAATATAAAATAAGTAAAAGATTGGGGAAAGAAAAATTCTTTATGATCTTCTCAGATGAATTACCTAGTATTATCAATTTCATACAAAAAATAAAGTTGACGGTGGTTTTCACAGGCTTCAGAAGAGAGGAAAGAGAAGTTTTTGTTTCATATATCTATAGAATCATACTAGGAAGATTAAAAATGTGCTAGAGATCTCCAGTACCCCAAGGGCCCTCTTCAGGAGGATGTTGGTAGTCACTGTGGAATATTTAGGGCCTCATCAGTCCCCAGGGTGGGTGTACCTCAGAATACTTTCATCCTCTGGTGGTGGTTAATGTAGCTTGCAGCATCTCCTGCTTGTTCATTCTGTAACCACAGTACCATGAGTGCTTGCTAGGAGAGGATTGACTCTCTTCTTAGTTTCCACACAGTCTCGCTCCTAATATCATGAATTGGTAGGTGGTGGCTTCAGCATTAGGTTCTTTCCTTTTTGTTCTGTTGGGTAAGCAAGTGTTTGGCAATGACCTACATTGTTATGGGGACTTCATGGGTCTCCCTGGCTAACTACTCATTGAGGGTGGGGGGTTGCAGTTCTGTCCTGGGATTCACTAGACAAAGGCAGTGATTTTAGAAATAAGCTTTCTGTACCATCTACTCGGCATTTCGGTCTGATTTGACTGCCTCCCTTAGGTTACAACAGGCACCAATGAAATTGGAAGAATCATAAGAACATATTTCCAAAACCGGTATTCCATAAAATTTGATAACCAGAAAGGGATGTATAAAGGGATGTATTTCTTGACACATACCACCTACCAAAACTAAACCCTGGGCTGGAGAGATGACTCAGCTGTTAAGGCACTTGCCTCCAGTGCCTAAAGCCCAGGGTTCAATTCCCCAGGACCCACATAAGCCAGACCCACAAGGTGGTGGCCCTGGTGCTTGCTCTCTCTCTCTCTCTCTCTCTCTCTCTCTCTCTCTGTATCTCTGCTTGAAAATGAATAAATAAAATTAAAAAAAAAAAAACTAAACCCTGATTAGGTAAATTTCCTAAACAAATATTGCTACACCCAGTGAAATTTATAATGTCTTAAACTCCCCCACCAAAAAAAGCCTAAAAAATAAATACCCTCCTCAATGTCAAAGATAGCCATATCCTCAGGGTGAAAGGATGGAAAACACTTTATCTAGACAAAGGAAATAAGAAACCAGTAGGTGTGGCTATACTAATATCTGGCAAAATAGACTTCAACCCAAAAATTATCAAAGGAGACAATGAAGGCCAGTTTTTACTTATAAGAGGAATGATCCAAGAATAGGATGTGATAATCATATATTTATTTGCACCAAACACAAGTGCACTACAATTTAGAAGGCAAAATCTACTTGATAACAAACCAGAAAGTAATCCCAATGAAATCCACAGTAGGGAACTTCAATACCCCACTATCATCAACCAACAGATCATCAAAGCACAAAATCAGCAGAGAAATAATGGAGCTTAATAACACCACGGACTAATTAGACCTAACAGACATCTATAGAACATTCCACCCCAATTCCACAAAGACAAATACTGTATTTTTCTTATATATGGTATATAGAATATATAATACACACACACAAACACAAACACAAACACAAACACAAACACAAACACACATATGACATACAAGTTTAAGGGTGATTATGGGTATAAGAAGTTAAAAGGCAGAAGGAAAAGAATAACTGAGGAAAAACACAAATGTCCAGAGTTTTATATACTGAAATATTTATATGTAAGTATATATGATGTCACATGCAGTTATATAACATATACATTTATATGAGCAAATAAAATTATAAAGTATATGCACACACATAGAGATATGAAAGCAGAAGGGGGCAATATGGAGAAGGCAGGTTACAAGTGAGGAGGAGGGGCAAGAAATGGTCATTATGGGGTGAAAATGGGCAAAATACAATCATATATATTTATGAAAAGATTATAACAAATCAATATTTTGTATGTTAAATAAATGTAAAACAAATAAATATTGTTTAAGTATAATAATTATATTTATCCTAAATATTTAAGAAAAATTTTAAATTAGTATCAGTTTCATGTGACATAAAAATATAAATAAATAAAGAAAAAATATGTTATTGGGTTAACCAAGAATATAATCTTTACAAACTCCTATTGTAAACTTGAAACTTTAGTTAATTTTAGCATAACTTTAATTAATTAGAAGTGTGTCATTCTATGGTTGAGACAAGCTAGTTTAACAATTATTTACATTAAGGTATTTTTTTTATGAGAATGCTTTGGCTTTATAGAAGAAACCTAATATTGATGTACTAGGAAAACATGAAACACAAGCAAAGAAAAATTAAAATAGTTTACTCATGAAAACATGTTAATCTAACCATATTTTCTTTTACTTCCTCTCCTTTTAATCATTTTGGTAAGGAATCAAAATCATTTATCATCTGATCTGTTTTTTTTTTTTATGAAAGTGAAAACTCTATTGAGTCCTTATTAAGATATTGCTTCTAAGAAAAATGTCACATTTCTGATATTTTAGCTTCAGCTCCTTGGTTCATGGAGTGGCTAATGCAAATATTTTGGAGTGCACTGAATCACCTCTAGTTAATTCAGTTATCATTTATGTCTTTGTCTATTTTCCATATAATAAGGATAAACTTAACATTTAAACAAGGAGGAGAATGACACTGTGCATTTTTTGTTTTCCTTTGATTTTCTACTTTTGAAGTAAAGTTCTAAGGATTCCCATTCTTGCAAAGTGTGGGAGAAAAGCAACAGCAGAGTAATAAAGGGAATAAAGTGGGGTACCTAAATACAAGTTTCAGGGAAAAAACAGCACCACACTAGAGCTCCTTCCTCCCCAAAATGCAAATCTGAGGGCTGCATACTCAATTTCTTGATTAATCAGACATTCCCTCTAGAAACATCTAAAGCCATACTTTCCCACCATTACCAAGTCATTAGAGAGAATTTATAATTCCCAAGGCTTTCGATAATAAGCAACAGACCACTTGAAGGTACCAGTGAGAGGGAAGGTTTGGCATTAGAATATTTAGTCACAGATGGCAAATGGAATTTCCACTGTCTGTTGCATCCCAGATACCAGAGATTAAATTTCTCGTATGCACATTTCTCTCCATATTCTTTATGCTACTTTTTACTCCATGTGAAACTTTATTTCCTTCTGCAGGAGTTTTAAATTTGAGCTTCTGACGAGATTGATACTATTTTCTCGTTTTTTTTCTGGGGAGGAAAAGTGATAGATTGCCTCTGTTAATGAGACTCATGCTGTTATTGTCTACAGCTCAGAACAGTCACATTAGACAGGGTGCAATCTGGGGTGGGCTCCTTATTAATTATGAGGCTTCCCACTGGCATGCTGATGTTTTTTTTTGTTGTTGTTTTTTTGGGGGGGCAGATTTTTGTGTTGTTTTTGTTTTGTTTTGTTTTCCTGATGGTTCTACCTTGGAGAAGCACAGCTTCTATCAAATTTACCCATCACAATGCTAGCAGCTCATTAACTCCAGTCTTCCTCCCAGGTTCTATGACAGGCTAAAGAACTAAGAAACTTTAAAAAGATAATAAACTTTTATTTCCTCCTCACAGAAATTCAAGGGCAGTCTGACATGTTCTTTTCATCCAGACAGAATTTTTAACAGTAGCAAATAGAGTCAACACTTAAAATGTTTTGGATGTCACCAAATTGTAAGTCACTGTAAATGTTTGGAAGTTCCATATTTTATTTAAAAGCAGTCATATTTAAATATGCATTTGCTTTAGTGGATAATGAAATGAAATTCCTATGCTTGTCTTTCTACTTTCAGGTACTATAGCTGTGTTTCTTTGGCTTAGTTTAATTTTGTACTGTTTTGTTGTTCTGTAAAAATGGTATTTCTCAAAGAGACACTGTTTAAATGTGAGTGTTCCTTAAGCCTATCAAATTACATAAATCCACTGCTCTGTTTCTTTCCTCTAAATTATATGCCCAGATATTTTCTAAAACAGTAAATACTTCTGGAAGAGTTATATATCTCAGTAATTACCAAATATACATGATCTAAAACAGGCTTTGCTGTGCTATAATAATAACAAGCCTCCCATTTCAGCAACCAAATATCGTAAACAAAGCCTTTCTCCCATTGATTAGCATAGAGTTTTACTCACCATAGCCACTCAGAAATAAAGCTAACTCCTTATGTAGCTCTGTTACTGATAGGACACAAAACAGGAAAGTTGTAGCTTGAACTATACTTACAAAGATCCTCCTGCATGTGTCACAGTGAGTCAAGATAGAGTCACATGACTCTGCATGCTTTGAGAGAATAGGAAAGTATATTCCTAACCCAAAGTTAACAAAGCAAAACAACCCTAAGCAACCTCAGTGGTTAACATTGCAGTGTTGTATATTACATCCTTATAAGTCATTCTGAACAATGGAATGAGGACTGGAGATATTTCTAAGATATGGAGAGAACAATATGCCTATCCAACAATCCTGGGAGGATATCAAAGAAACACTATGTTAGCCAACCTCCTCAGTGATGGAAGGATTTATACAAACAATGCAGCAGCTGACCATCCTTCAGTACTATAGAATAAAATTATAATCCTCAACCTAAATCAATAATTTTCTGAATGATGAATTGTAATGTACTAGATCAATGAAATATGATAACCAGTAAAGATTGTATATCATTTATAAAGGCCTATTTTTGAAGCCATTGTTTCTTAAGGGGTAAATAGTTTAAACTGGTGGTAAATAAATGTTTGGGAGACACATCCTTAAAGTGCACAATTGACAGTTCCCTGGAAATAGGTTTTGAGTCTTACATCCATCTTAGAGGGTCTCCTGTGGAAAAGTTATAGCATTCCTTAATAAACATGAAAGTATAGCATAGAATTAATTAATTATGTTTGCATCACACTGATATGCAGAATAGCTGTACACATATAACTACTATTTGTGCCTAAATAAGCATTCATTTGTTTACCATTGTAACCCAATCCAACATCTTGATAACTCCAAACATTTAATATGCCCCTGTGTTTATGAGTCTACAGCTATTAAGTATCATGAGAGAATCCCAGAACTGAATGACGCTAATTTACTAAGTGGTAAAATTTCTTACCTCTGACCCCATTATAAGGATTTAACTTATTTACCTATTCTGACTGAATAAATAACACATATCAATAGAGACCATTTCTGTAGTCATTTTAGTGTTTAGTGAGAAGAAGACATTCAAAATTTTCCATGGGTAGACTAAATTCTTCAAAGGAAGCTTTCTTTCAACCATAAAGGTGAAGAAAAGAACTTTCTATATTTATCTGATGGCAATTGATAAGAATTTTCCAGATCTAGAAACTTGACTCAAGTTTCTCTGTTTGTATTTTTCAGAAGTCAGCAAGAGCCATGGACAACCTAATTCTGTTAGGGCCCAAATGAAACCTATGAGAAAGTATCAAGATAAATAAGAGCTCTATCACCACAGAAAGTTTTATAAGCCATGAAAGGTCAATGGAGACAGGCACCAACAATACCCAACACAACCCAAAGCAGAAGTCCAGACACTTAAGATCTCAACAATAAACCAGACTTAAAACTTAACCACCATGACTCAGGGAACTGGGTAGAAGAGGGGGCAGAATGTAAGAGCCATGGTGGGGGAGAATATCCAGAGATGTTGTCCCCCTCAGCAACATCACACAAAGGGGAAAAAAGGCTACCTTTTGTGGAATTCATTAGCCCCTACCCAATGAACAGATCCAGAATGAGTGTCAAGAAGGGTTCCCAGTAGGTTGAGGACAGAGAGGAGGGAAATGAGGATATCATCACAAGATTTGCTCATGTAATGTATCTGATTATTAATAATAAAAATATTTTTTTTAAAAATTGGCTCTAATTTAGTTTTAAATAAGGAAAACTTGCATAAAAAAGAGGCAAAACATAAAAGCTCAGACAAATTGTAATTGACCTGCTGTGAATTCAGGATAGCTATGAATATGGACCAACACAAAGTTGTAAATTTACATAAAATATTATTAGATTTTTGTATCACATTTTTGTAACTTTACTGCACATGTCTATATTGTGAAATTTTTCCGGTGACATATTCATGGAATATTGCACAAAATAAGCTTATGTGGTTCTCCTGACTTGACAACCACAGATAATACACACAATTCATGTGTGGCCAAAGTCAACTTTTTGCCAAAGTGAGAAGATAATTAAAAAGGTTGACCACAGTTTCAATAACCTAAATGTTAGAGAGACATAATATAAAAAGCGAATATATTCAAAGTCATTGTTCAATCCTCACTTGATTTTATTTTTAGACTTAGTATTTCAATTATATTACAAAAATCATTTTTGTGTTTGTGTGTATATTGTATCAAGTTTTTTTTATTATTTGAAACACAAAACACTATAGAAATAAAACCTAAGCCTATTTATGTATAGATAGTGAAATATTGCCATAGTAATATGAGAATTTCCTTAAAATAACATATCCTGAAAAATACTAAAAATGCTTTGTGGAAGATGATAAATGTAGAGGGGAAATGTGTTTAAAATGTCTGTGGAACACTCCACAAAAGAAACTCTCAAGTTGAATGTCATTGTCAGGAGCCCATGAAAATATACACTGTAATGAGACAAAAATACAGAGGTAGTGAATAAAAGTGCTGTGTCAATCTGTCTGTACTCCAAAAGAAGGAAATGCTGTATACTTTAAATTCAACAGAAAATAAACATCAATAGGGCCTGGTCAGAACTATGTAAATGTCACAATAAAATCCACTATTCTGCACAATTCATATATGGTCATAAAGTAAAGGAAATATATCCGGGCCAGGCAAAGAATGAAGGAGGGTTAGTAATGAATAGTTATTAAACTCCAAAATAAAGAATACCTGTGAGAATATAGCCGATGCAGGAAGGGTGTACAGCAAAAGTGCAGTCCTATAAACAGAACTTTATAGAGATTTCAGAATAACATAAAACACATAAAATAATAGGAAAAATAGAAACTTTGGATGCCAAAAAATGGAAGAAAATCAACTATGGGTTAATGACTACATGGACTCACTTCAGAGTAACTTAAAAGTATTTGGACGGGCTGGAGAGATGGCTCAGCGGTTAAGGCACTTGCCTCTAGTGCCTAAGGCCCTGGGTTCAATTCCCCAGGACCCACATAAGCCAGACCCACAAGGTGGTGGCCCTGGTTCTCTCTCATTCTTTCTCTCTCTGTATCTGTCTGCTTGAAAATGAATAAATAAAAAAATTTTTTTAAGTATTTGGAAATTATTTGAGGATGCAGGCATTAACTAGAAATAAAGTTCATGTTTTAGGGTATCATCCTCAAGTAATATGTATTTACACAATTTTAGTTACTTTTTCTCTCAATATGAAAAAAAAAACTTCAAATTGTGAAAAAAAATAGATTTGTGAATTTCAGACTATAATTCTATATGACAATCTGGCTGACGATTAGTTTATGAATGCAACAGGAAAACATATTTCTTTTCCTAGTATAACCTATCCTCACCTAGTAACAAATTAGACTTTATTTTACAACTTCTCATATGTTTTCCCTCTTTCTTTTCATACTGTCCCTATCACTAAGACATGAATGTCACCAATCTTCATGCTATAGAAAAGTAATAAGGCATACTTCTCATTCCATTGATTGCTGATGTACATTAAGTAATGCAGAAGGTCTACCATCACATAAACTTTCACAAGACTAATTCTGTGGATGGACAATAAGTCATCCAAAGAATTTATTGCTAAGTTTCCAGTGTATAATAAAAGAGAACTACAGCATAGAAGAAATGAAATGCAAATTCCAGCAGACTTTTTTTCCTAGTACCATGTGAAAGTGGAAGTACACTTGCCTATTTAAAAAGATGAGGCAGCTGTAATTGCTTGCCTGCTAATTTACCATGCAATGTTTTTTTTCAGTCCCACAGTCACAGAAGCAAAAAAAAAAAAAAAAAAAACTTTGTTTAATGATTTAGCCCATTGTAACAAAAAAATTCAAAAAGTGTTCCGATCAAAATCTACTAATTTTCATCCCTCAGTAACTTCTCTGTATTTACTGCAATCATCAGCATGTTAACCCTTAATCATGTATCAGAAACCTTGTCTTGTTGCTTTCCTTTCTTCCCTGCCCATGATCACATCTTGATCCTTTTAATTCCTAAGTATCTCTAGAATCAAAAGTTCTTATTGTCAATGGCAATGCTAAACTCCACACACTTATTAATCACACATGGATCATTAAGGCATATCATTTATTGGCCTCAAATCTTGATACGCATGTCTAGGGTAATAAATATACTATTGGTTCTCTGTACACATTTCAGTAGATCATCATTCTTTTCTGCATAAAATCTACACTGCACCATTTAGCTCTTTCCAAATTCTCAGTTCATCCTTCATTGCAAACGGATTGCTCTCTCTTTGCATCTATTATAACTAGGCGCATTTTTAGCACTCCAAAGTCTATCCAAACCCTTGTCTGTGTGCATCTCTTGTTCTTCTCTGCACGTGTTTCACTCCATCTTTTGTGATTTTGACAATACACGAATGCACTTGTCAGTGAGAGGCTCTGTCAGGGTCACCTCCTTGCCTCACTAAGTCTCTGAATCGTCTTAATATATACTTCCATCAATGTGGAGTTTACTACCCCACTATTCTACTTAACTTTTAGATTCTTTAGAGCACCTTTGCCATACCTCTTTATACCCTATATTGAGAAAAATTTAAACGTATGTATGCATGAATTCATGAGTCAAAGAATGAAGGGTTCAATTTTCAAATTTTTCTTCAGTTTATCAAAGTTCAGATGATGCTTTGTTTTTGCTCAGCTACTTTTAATATTCATTTTTACTAGAATCTTTACTTTCCTTAAAATTCAGTTAATTAAGGATAATATAATGAAAGAGAACAAGGTTGGTAAAACTCCTTTGATTTTACATATTTCTATCATGTATGAATATCACCTTTAGTTCACTTTTCTATAGGCGGATTTTCACACTTGGTCCAAATACAGTGCTAATCACCAGGATACAGTAGTCCCCTCCCTCAATCATGTCTAAAACATGCCTTACCTCTGATTTATGGGTTACATCACAGATATAAGAGTTCTGCCTCTTTCATTCTTGGTGTGAGAAAATGTAAAATGGAGTGAATATCAATGTTTATAGAAAACAAATATTCCAGACTCATATGAGGCATGTGTAAGAAGGGGCGCTATTTCACAAAAGGAAGGAAATATAAAGAAGGTACATGATATCAATACATGAAAATGTCATTATAAATCGCATCATTATATACAGTGAAACATGCTTACTGAAATTTCAATAGAAATATTATATCTCATCTGTTAATCCTTTTAGCCATCAGTCCACAATAAATATTCTTCAATTAATTTCCCTTCAAATTGCTACATCATTCACATGTAATTTCTTCTCCATCACTTCTGTGAATTAATTGGCCAGAAATTTTAAATTCTTGTATTTTTCATTGTACGACCTAATATTTTTTTTTTCTATTTTCTACTTTGAAACTTTTCAAAAATACACACGTTGCCACATTTTGCATATTGTATGTATTGAGAAACCCTATTGCAGAAGACAGTACAACTTTTCACTAAAGTGTAACCTTAAATTACTTTTTAATGGAAGAAATGAAAATCACTCAGCACAACTCAAACAGAGAGGGATGTGCGCTTGTAATGAGGTTCTTACACAATCACTGGAAGGACCTGAGAAATAAACCATAAGCTAAGCCTCAGGAAGGACAGAGAAATCCACAGAACTAATGGGCCAGGAAGTTACCGCCGCTGCAATTATGCAGTTGAGAACCAACTCATCTTGCTACTGTCACTGTCCTGTCAGGAGCACCTGACTCCTGTGATGCTATGCTACCTGTTTCTTGATACATGCACAAGCTGGTGCTGCATGCTGAACACAGAATTCTACGGCCCCATCAGCCTCAAGTGTGTCTCAATGCACTGGAAGCCTTGGAGGTACCATGCCGATTAAAATAGAGGCGAACATTTCTGTAAGAGTGTCATTAATTTCCACACTTGGCCTGTGGAACCACAGATTAAAAAGATACTTAAGCATTCTGGGACACTTCTCATTGGTGTCTTTGTGAATGCTTGACTTGTTTCTGTTTTAACTTCTCAAGAAATAATTAGGAAATATGGTATGGGATGCAGCTTTATATTCCTAAAATTATAGAATAAACCTAATATTATTGAGGTTTTTTTTAAATCTACTTATTGTATGCCTTAGTTAGCTCCCCACATTTTGCTTAACAAATTATAGCCACATTAAGATGTTCTCGTGAAGTCTTTGAGTCCAGATTTTCTGGACGTTAATTTAGTATATCCACATGAGTGAATTTCTCTGGTAATCTCATTTGTATACAGTATATGAAATCCTTGATTATGCTCCTTTTATCCCAGTATATCACATGAGAAATCCTGTCACACACTTATGTTCTTTATAAGTCTTCCTTTTTAGTATAATTCATCCATTCCATGCATTGTTAAACCTTTCTTTCATCTTGCCAATATCTAATTCTAATAAAAATGTGGAAGAAATGCGAGGTAGAATGGAAAAGAAATAAAAGAATAAAAGTTATAACAGCTACAATCTATGTAGGATCTTAGAAAAGGTAGGCCCAGTTACAAAATATGACTGCAGAAGCAGTCGGAAGCAAAGTTGATTTCGTTAGCCAGAGAATCCATATTTTTGAAATATCCGATTATCACATGTATATGTCCACAAAGACTGGATTAAACTAAATTGTATCTGATTTCCAGCTACACCATTTGTTGTGACTAGAGCTACAAGTTAGTAGAACATTTCTTGTCCCAATTAAGATGTTCTTTAGACTACTCAGTTGATTTCATTTGATGGCACATCCCAACATGCTTAAATCATTAGTTATACTCTAATGACCTACAAAGATAAACACTTAGCTCACCAATAAATTGTCTTTAATACACACCACCCCAAATTATCATATAGGAGAATTTCAGAAACTTATTGCCCTTTCTCTGCCATGGACATCCAGTATTACACATCCCTAGGAGAAAGAAATTGAATATTCCACAAGGAAAGATGTTTAATACCAAACCCTTAATCAACTCTTATCACAACAAATAGGAATCATTTTCGATATTTTGAAGCTGATGATTTAATTATGAAGTTAGCAAATTACAAACATATAATGAAGGATCAAAGAATGAATTTTATCCAGGAACTAATCCGAATACTATTTCTCAGCACACCTCCCCAACTTTTTTTCTCTTGGAGACTAAACTTTTAGCCTTATACATTCAATGCAAGTGCTCTACCACTAAACTTCATTTTTTTTTTATACTGAGATAGGGTCTCACCGATTTACTCAGATGTGTCTTGAACTCATACTGAGTCCCAGGCAGGTCTGGATTTAGTTGTCCTCTTTGAGTTTCCCCAGTGGTTGGGATTGCATGGATGCATCATCAGGCAAAGGTGATAACAGTTTTAACATAAATTCCACTTTTCGTTGTTACTTATTTTTTAAATTAATTCTGGGATTGAGATTACTTTCTGAAAAGTTATCCAATCAGTGGTGTCTAATTCATGGAAATGCACAGACAACTGTAGCATTTATCACTTAGCCATAAATTAATTTCCATTCTGTTCTGTTCAAGGTTGCCTCGAGTGACAATCATCTTAAATTATCAAGTAGTAACTTCAGTGAAATTTTCCATTCCAGCCATCACTCTAATGCTTTCAGTGGTTAGATGGTCTTTTTTTAGGCTTTGTCCTTTTAACCTCTTAGATGCATTTCCACATTTAAGTGACCATAGAGATGGAAGAATTCTTCAGCATAATTCACAAAATGTAAAGAGAATTTATGCTATTGCTGACGAAAGACAAATGATGATTTTTAACATGCAAGATCAGATTACATTTATTTTCCTTTCAATTCATACCCACTGATTTACTTCACTAGATATGCACAGAGAAAACATGGAAATGCCAGTCAGCTTTTCGTTTCTAAATTGTGGGATGAATTACTGATGGGGAGAGTGCTGCTATTGATTTTCTTTAATAATAGTTTCCAATAACTGTTATCAAAAACAAAGAAAGGATCAAAACTCAACTATTAAAATGATTAAATAATGGAGGATATCGAAGGAGAAACTAGAGGTAGAGAGGAAGAATTATTTAAAGACACCACTTTAATAATAATATTCCTTATGTGGGATCGACTTATCATGGAATTCATTTAATGAACCAACTCCATAATTTTGTGTGTTGTAGATGGAAACTGAATCTATGGACTGAGAAACCAAGTTCAAATTCTAAACCTGACCTCAGCACCAACATGAATTTTCTCAAACCCATTTACCGTCAATAAAATGCACACAGTGCTCAGACAAATGATTTGTCATTTTACTGAAACAAAGACTCAGTGTGACAGCCCCAGTGTTTCCCCATGAACAAGGCCCATGCATCGAATTATAGCTCTTAGGGACAGAGGTCCCCATCCCTCTTGACAGAAAATGGACAGAATAAAGGTCGGCCTCTTAGGAGACTGCTCTCTCAATTTAATGGATTTTTTAAAAAAAGAGTAGAAGCAAAGGGCTTCCTTTTCTTCTAGGACTACTGGCTACCGAGTGAATTTAGCTTGAAGAATATTTTAATTTGAATGGATGGCGGAGGTCAGTGCATCCAACCTCTTTAAGTGCATGGCTCCTCAAAAGAACCGCCTGTAATGATAATTTGACATCCCTTGGCTAATTCTGGTAATAAAACTCACTAATTTGTGAGGAAGCATGTTCAATAATGAGAGCTGCCTGGTTATTTTGAACCTCTTCGGCATATATGATCTGCATACTCCAGCATGACTTTCTATTCTGTTTGCATAGTAACAGCAACAAAAAACCTCCAGAAACACACATCTATAATCTCTTTCAACTACAGACCTTTGAGAAAGGTACGCACAGTGTATGCTTTCTGATGTGTTTCCTGGTTCTTTTCAACCAGGCTCTCAAAGTAGTGAAATGACATGTCTTTTCTCAAACAATGTGAGCAGGGAAACACAGAGTAAGTTAGGTGGATGGTGAAGCACTTAGCTGGCTGTATATAATTCCTAGAGCTGTATGGGGCAGGGAAGACAGAATGCTCACGATCTTCAAAAAAACTATTTGTGCCAGAATTTAATTCAAGATATTATATCTATGGGTCAGGGCTTATAACACATTTGCTTTGCTGACCAAAGAAAGAGAACAAGATCTCATCCATTTTTTAAAATATTTTATTTATTCATTTTCAAGCAGAGAGAGAGAGAGAGAGACAGAGAGAGAGAGAAGAGAGAGAGAGAGAGAGAGAGAGAGAGAGAGAGAGAGAGAGAGAGAGAGAGAGAGAGAGAGAGACCCAGGGCCACCACCTTGTGGGTCTGGCTTATGTGGTTCCTGGGGAATTGAACCCGGGGCCTTAGGCACTGGAGGCAAGTGCCTTAACTGCTGAGCCATCTCTCCAGCCCATCTTATCCATTTTTAATGTGTATTTTCCAAGAAATTAAAATTCAAAACAAGGACAGAGAAATGTGAGAGACAAGAGTTCATAATAAAATGAGTAGATTGTGCATTTAGGTACAATGGATATTATAGCTAGCAGTCAATCAGTGTTTTATTAATGAAGTCCGAAAAATTTAGTTGAAACCAAAACAAACTGAATTTTGGGAAAATAGCAAGTGAGAAAAAAGAAAAAGGAATGATTAAATTTCCATGTGTAATGTATATTTTATAGATGAAGTATTTCCTAAATTAGTTTCACTTTTAAAAAAATTGATATAAACATTACATAAAAGTTTCTGACTATAAACTCCTTTATTATTTTTTGACTTTGGGTATGTTTAGAGCTCCTTCATATGAACCACAGGATATATATATATATATATATATATATATATATATATATATATATATATATATATATATATATATATATTAGATCCATGAATTCTGCCTTTAATTTGTAGTTTATTAGATGTAATCAGTTCATTCTATACATAATATGATGAGTCTAACACCCTCAGAAATGGCAATAACTGGCAACTGATTTACTTAATGGATTTCCTTTGTCCTTTGTAGGAGCTTTACATTCCACAATTTTGTGTTTGATTTCTGAATAAAACTTAAAATACTTTAATACTTAAAACTTAAATATGTTTTCTCCACTAAAATATGTTTTTGTGTTTATGTCTCTCTGTGTGTGTTTTGCATTTCTAAAAATATGGTGAAGGTATGTAAAGTGTAAGTATATTACAGTAGAATTAATGAGCTCTAGCTTCATGAAATATGAGAAAACATTTCCTGTAATATTCTCTACACACATCGTATAGTCTGAAAATTGGGCTCTTAAAGTGACCAAGTAGAAATTATTCCCTCATATTACTACTATCTCTTTGAATAGGCAGTAATTAACATATCGTCATGCTTTTCCTGTCAAATAAATGCTTCTCAAATCATAAAATAGATATCTTTTCCAGCTATATTTAACTTTGACACATGGGACCTCCCATCCTGCCTTGATATTTTTTTATGTGGCTACGTGGTCACTGATTATAAAGAACTGATCAGTTGGATTAAGGGAGCTCCCATGTTGACTCAACCTTTCACTGATGGAGCATTTCCGAAATTCCATCAACACCACCTCTAATCTCAGGCACAGATTCTACAAAGCAGAGCCATCACAGCTTCTTTTTCTGTTTTCTAAAATATATATTTATGTATTTCTGTGTATGTGTGTGTGCACATGCAGGTGCCTCCTAGGGTCTCTTGCTACTGCAAATGAACACTCATCTGTCTTTATGTGGGTATCTGGGGAATTGAATCCAGGCTGAACATTTTGCTCTACAAAAATGTGTCTTTGATCAATAAACCAACTCCATATCCCTTCTTTTTTTAATAATTCCCCTCTCCATATAAACTTCTCCCAATTTGCACTTCCTAACTTATGCTTTTACAAATGTCTTTTTTTTCTCATCATTCCCAATGGAGCTGACCTACTCCAACTCATTTATGGATATTGTAATGGGTGTTTCCTGTTCTTTCTGCCCAGTTAGGTTTAATGTTCAAAATAGACAAGAGAAATCTCTTAGCCTCTTTTGTAAATAGGGTAGACACCTAACATGAAAAATCTGAGCTCTAGCAGACTTTTAAAGCATCTTTACATTTCCAAATATAAATAGCTTTATTATTGGTTAAACTTATTTGTTACTTCTTTCTATTTGTTTGGTTCATATATAAGTGTTTCACTGTTTTTCTTTTCTTTTTTTTAATTTGCTTAGATTCAGTAGAGGGCTTTAAATTTTGTTTGATAGATGATTGAGTTCATGAAACATCTCATATAAATACATGGTTCAAATGTCTTGTCCTAAAACAAGGTCATTAATAAACCTTCTTACAGTGGTATTGAAACATAAAGCTAATGAAAAATTTTAAAACAGTATAACAAAAGGCAGAAAAAGATATTAATAGACATTATATAGGCAATGTATTAAGTAATATTTTTGATGTTATTAAATATTAAAATTCAAATGTGAATCTGACAACAAATATAAAACACTTGTGGAATCAAAACTGCAAAATATAGCTGAAGAAATATTAGGAAAACCGTAGATAAACATTAAGACATATATCATGTTCATGATTTGAAGGGCTCAATACTGACTTAAATATTTCAATTCCAGTATAGAGACGAGAAATTGGTTAGCTGATACTGAATTACATATGGCAATACAAGTGGCCTATAGAGAAAAAAATAATTTGAAAGTTTTAAATATAATTTTTGGAAGATGGAAATACCCCCTTATGAAGACTGTCAACAAAGCTGCAGTGATCAAATAGATGTGATATGGGTGGAGAGATTAATCTCCATGTCAAAGGAATACAGTACAATGGATGTCAACTCACATTAACCTAGGCAACTTTTTATACAACAATTCCGTGACAGATTATAATGAAAATTTTACTTTTTAAACGAATACAGGAATAGAAATCCATATGCTAGGCTGTAATAAAAAAGGAACTTCAAGCCATATCTGTATATGTATAAAGTAATTCAAAATTGATTAAAAAATCACAAAATTAATAAAATGATAAAATTAATACTGCTACTTTTTAAATTAATTACTTTATTTTATTTATTTTTTAAATATATATTTATTGTCCATAATGAGTTACATTATTTAATGGGCAAAGAGTACGTTGTTATCACCATTCCCCAATATCCCTCTTCCCCATCCCCGATCAGCTGAATATCCTCCTCCTTGGGCAGTCTGGATCAGTCCTTGGGGCAGTGGACCATGGATAGCCTAGGAGACAGCCTGATTCTGCCGGCCTTAGAGAAAATTTTTAGAAAAAATTATTTAAAAATCTATTTCATGTCTTTTATTGTATAATTTC
>PVHP010019797.1:0-31388 GCA_004024765.1 Zapus hudsonius
GCCACCTTGTACATCTGGTTTTACATGGGTCCTGGGGAATCAAACCCCCATCGTTCTGCTTTGCAGGCAAACGCTTTAACCGATAAGCCATCTCTCCAGCCCCATAAAGCTAATTTTATTGTATGAATTATATCTCAATAAAACTATTTTATTGTGTATGTGTATGAGAGGGAGTGGGGAGAGAGAAATTGAATCAAGTGTCTTCTTGCAACAATGCTGGAGGAGTTTTTGCTATGGTTTGAATGACTCCAACAACATTCAGGCTAAAGTGATGCTGTGGCGTTGCAAGGGTACTTACGCCACACACGCATAAACACAAGCAAAATATATATATATATATCATATATATGATTAAAATAGATTCATATAAAAGTCAGCTTTCTTCTTGCTTGTATATAATATACAATTATATATATATATATATATATATATATAATTTATATATTTATATATAATTGTGTGTATATATGTATATATATATATATATATATTTGCCCTGGGCTGCCTCAAGACTCTGCAGAAAGTCCCCACCAGCAAGAAAGCTCTTATGGGATGTGGACCTCTCAGTCTCCAGAACCATTGGCTAAAGACCAAGAAAGAAGCACTTGTGCAATGGAGTAGCCAAAGCCTGGGGGAGGCAATCAACAGCTTTCAATTCGGCCAAATAATCCACTCAGTGACAGGGAGCCCTTAACTGGAACTGGGGACTCAGGGTGAAATACACTGGGAACCAAACTCTTGGGTCCCCAAAGAGAGATGCACTATACAAGTGATTTACAAAGAGGCTACTAACAATTGAAGCTAGCTAATTCAGAAATGTGTATCTAAGCTAACTTATACTGATCTCACTCTCTGATGGAGATACTGTTTGTATCTTTCAGAATGCAGCGAGAGAGCTGTGGCTCTTCCAACCCTACCAATGAACCGCAGGCCAATAGCTGACATCCTGGCAAGAGATGAGCCACACCAGACCTACTGTGGAGGATCCACATGGAACCCAGAAGAGAGTGGTGGGATAAGCAAGAGACCCATAACCATAGCCAATCAGTCAACACAGGATGAGCCAGCGAGACAGACACCAACGATTTTCAACACAACGTAAAGCAGAAGTACAGAGGCCACTAAGACCTCAACAATAAAGCAGCCTTAATACTCACCCACCATGACTCAGGGAACTGAGCAGAAGAGGGGGTAGAAAGACTGTAAGAGCCATGGTGGGGGAGAACCCCCAGAGACATTGCCCCCCTCAGTAACTTCATACTAAGGCAGGTGGAACTAGGCTGGCTCCTAGGATATCCATAATCCCTTACCCCATGGACTGATCCAGACTACCCACGGAGGAGGATATCCAGCTGATTGGGAATAGGGAAGAGGGGCATTGGAGAACTGGGGATAACAACTCATTATTTGTTCATTAAATTTATCTTATTGTGGATAATAAAAAAGAAACCTTTTTTATAAATAGTTTATCTATTTATCTATCTATTTATCTATTTATTTATTTATTTATTTATTTATTTATTTATTTATCTATTTATTTATTTATTTATTTGAGAGAGAGAGAAAGAGGCAGACAGAGAGAAAGAATGGGCACTTCAGGGCCTCCAGCCACTGCAAATGAACTCCAGACACATGCGCCACCTTATGCATCTTGCTTTACGTGGGTACTGGGGAATTGAACTCTGGTCCTTCTTTGCAGGCAAATGACTTAACTGCTAAGCCATCTCTCCAGTCCCAAAACCCTTGTTCTTTATAAATTACCAAGTCTTTGGCATTTGGTTACAGCAACAGAAATTGGACTAAGATAAGCTCATTATCTCGGGACTTCTTAAGGTCATCCAAAAATTCATTCAGAAAGCCTGATGTCATTCCCTGGGGCAGAACATAGTAGAACATGCAATTATATTCAACATAAGTCTAACTAAGCTGGGGTGGCTCATGCCTGAAACTCCAGGACTAAGGAGGCTGAGGCAGGAGGGCCGCTGCCAGTTCTGCCTCTTCATAGTGAGTTCCAGACTAGCCTTGGCAACTCCTACCTAATTTTAAAAAAAAAAGTCTTGAACAAACTCTAAAATCATCTCCATTTTTCAGAAGAGGAGTCCCCTAGAAGTCAAATGACTGATTCAAGGTGACACGAGTGGAAACTAGCAGACCTGGGGCTTGGGCCTGCATCTCTAGCCACGTACCACACACTCCAGCAGAAGGCAGGCAGGGCCTGAAACACTCCCAGGATCAGGATGGAGAAAAGGCCAAAGCCACACCTAGAGCTTCTCCTATACGAGGAAAGCAAGGAGGGTGGCATCTGAGCTGGCCCTCGGAGGGAAATCTAGATGACCAGCTCCTCAAGTTGTGATCAAAGAGAAGGAGCATCTCCTATAGAAGTCATGAATGCCCTGCTCCATGAAGATGGCATGTCAAGTATGAGCACTGGAAATAGACTGGAGAGGGGCTGATATACTGGGAAGGCAGGATTCAAACTCACACCAATGTAACTCCATGTCCTCTGCTATTTACCCCTAGGTTGGTACCCACATGATACACAACTCAAAACAAAAACACCTTTAAAAAACCTTCGTGTTGAAGACAGGTGTGATGGCACATGCCTTTGATCCCAGCACTCGGGAGGCAGAGGGAGGAAGATCACCGTGAGTCCGAGACCACCCTGAGACTACATAGTGAATTCCAGGTCTGCCTGGGCTAGAGCGAGACCCTACCTTGAAAAAAACCACACCAAAAAAAAAATCTTCATGTTGGACTTATTTAGGCAGCATAGGGAGGACTGAAAACTAGCAGCTTTTCCTCAGCTTACAACTTATTGGTTTCAGTTATAAAATGAAAATACAAACTATACCACAGAGCTGCTAGAGGGTAATGATTTGCTTCACATAAACACTGGGCAGGTTCGTGGAATACAGCGGATGATCTAAATGTTTATTCCTTCCCCTCGGTAAGTCACAGGTCAACAGCCTGCTTCTCAGTGAAGGTAAAATGACAGAGAAACCTGGTTATTTGTAGTACACAGAATTACAAACCGAGTGGGCAGGGCCTTAGGTAACAATCAGTCCTCAATAGTTTGAGAACTTGAACCTGAGAGAGAGGCAGCCACCTGCCCATGGTTACCCAACAACATAACATGGCTTAGTCATTCCAGGAAAAAGTTATTCCATATCCCCAATGTTGTGGTCAGCTTTCTAGTTGCTGCGCAGAAAGAACCCAAGCAAAGGCGGCTTGTGGAGGAATGGGTTTATGAGGCTTATGGACTCGAGGGGAGACTCCATCCTGGCAGGGAAAATGATGGCATGAGCAGAGGGATGGACATCACCTCTGCCACAGCACTGGAAATAGCGGCAGAAGGTTTGCCAAATACTGGCAAGGGGGAGCTGGCTTATAACCCCAAAAGCCTGCCCCCCACAACACAGCTCAAGCGAGGTTGTAATTCCCAAACTGCCATCAGCTGACAATCGATCATTGAGAACACATTTATTTGTTTGTGGGGGACACCTGGATCAAACCATGACACCCAATTTTTTTTCCCTAAACAGAGGATCAAAAATAACTCCTCCTCCAGTAATCCTTTATAAAGACGTGTCTCTGACATAAAGCTCGATTGCCTAAATGTGGCTAACTCTTGGATAATGCTGCTTAATCCTGGCTAATGTTTAATTCTCCAAAGCATCTTTCCCCATCAATAAACTTTTTTGTGGGAAACTCTCATTTGCCTTGTGCTTCTTATGGAAATGTGATTTGCGCATACATTCTCCCTGCATAAATATTTGGTTCATCATTGTGCAGCACAAATTCCCTGCAAATTAGGTGGAAATCAGCCTCAGCTGACAGAAGCATCTATACTCATCCAGGGGGAAAAATCATTATTATTTAGACTTATTAAGCCCTGACAGTAAGTACTGGATGGGCCTGAGAACATCAATAAATATTGAATGCAAATGTATACCCAATGCTTGCACTCAGATTGGTCTTGCAATTTCCACCTACCAGGAGGCAGCAAAAGGTGGAGGAAAGAAAACAGCTCAAACCTTGGATCTGCCAATTATAGACTGTTTTTGTGAGAGCAAATCACTGGGTCCCTCTTCATCTATTAAATCACTCTAACTACACCTGTCTCAGAGTTTTTGTTACAAAGATTGAATGTGCTCATAGGTGTAAAGTACCTGCTGACATGAAGCCTGGCACATAATAGATTTGTAATAAATGTTCACTTAAGCTAAGGCAGAGTGGTACATGCCTATAATCCCAGCACTTGGGAGGTTGAGACGGGAAGCTGACAAGTTTACGGCCAGCATGGACTGCATAGTGAAACCTTGACTCAAGCAAAATGTTCATTTGTTTTTTTTTTTTTAATCAATCCCAAATAGATGAGACATTTGGAATGACAGCTCTCAGATTGGTTATAGCTGGATTTTGCCCCCTGTGCCATGAATATAACTTTCTCCAATCTTGAGTATGTTTCACTTGAAAGTTCCAGTTAACTCGGCCAATAAAACTAAGTGGAGTTTCTAGGTCAGTTGGGATAGAAATCTCCATGTTCAGGGCTGAGTGTGGTGGTGCATGTCTTTAATCCCAGCACTCAGGAGGCTGAGATAGAAGGATTGCCTTGAGTTTAAAGCTAGCCTGGGCTACAGAGTGAGTTTCAGGTAAGCCTGGATTATGGTGAGACCCTTCCTCGGAAGAAAGGAAAGAAGAAAGAAAGAAAAAGAAAAGAAGGAAGGAAGGAAAAAGAAAGAAAGGGAAGGGAAGGGAGAAGGGAGGAAGGGAGGGAAGAAGGAAGAAACGAAGGAAGGAAGAAACGAAGGAAGGAAGGAAGGAAGGAAGGAAGGAAGGAAGGAAGGAAGGAAGAAGGAAGGAAGGAAGGAAGGAGAGAGAGAGGCAATAGTAGTGCTTGGAATAACCATGCATGTTTGAGCCCTAGAGGCCCCTTATAATCTGAGGCCCTCATTCTGCATAGCTGTGCTGCTTCCCCCCCCACACACACACACATCTAGCTCCAAAAGTCCTCTGGATAAACCATCGTGAGGTCAGTTTTCCACTTTAAGTTTCTATTACTTCAACCATCTCCGTCCCAAGGCCTCTCCATCAGAGCGAGTCTGCTCTCCTTGAGGTCCTAGAACGAGCAGGAGGCACCGGGCAGTTGCCGGATCTCCTTGAATGACTGGAGGGTCTTCAGCGCCACCTCCTGCGAGACCAACCCAGAAGCCAGCACACAGTAGGTGCTCATGAGTGTTGGTTGAGTTAATTAAGGAGGCCGTCCAGTCTCAATCACAAACATTCAGAATGCTTCCTACAAACCACCTTCCCCCAAGGGAGCCCATGGTTGATTGGACAATTACTCCAGAGCTGGAACAAATCACCCACAGGCACTCGATAAAACTATTCAATGAAGGTTGCTGACAAAAGAGCTGATTGCATGGCTTTGACCCTGAAAGTAATTACATGCACCAGCATCCATCTGCCCGTGGGTAGCCCAGAAGAGGGGACCTCACCTCCGTGCAGCTCTGTCTCCTAAATAAACTCAAAAAAGCAGATGTCGCCATTTCCCCTGGGATCCCAGGATCACCGTGGCTTGTTAGAAATCCAACAGAGGCCAGATGAGCGATGTGACATGCACATGCAGTTAGCTCCCAGGACTCCCATGAGCTCCCTGGATTGTCTCCACTGTAGGAACCAAACACTGTGATCCCTCACTCCCTGACAATGCCACAGGCCAGCTGTGACTGTGTGCTCTGTCCTCAGACCAGGACCATCACTGGCTCCACTCGGCCATCACTGGCCCATCACCTGCTGCCTCCCATGCTTGGAGCTTTTGTTTCTGCATCCATCCATCTACCCATCCATCGGCTCCTCTCTGCGATGCCTGTTAAATCCCTGCTAGAAGCGAGCACACTCTGCTGGGCTTACACTAACGAACGACCATGGTCTGGAGAGGGAAATGGATCTTAACTCAATAGAGATACAGATGTTGGAATTACTTTGAAACTAAACACAACTACTATTTGTTCATGTCTTTGCCAGGGCCTTATGGGAGAAAGGCAGTCTAGGAGGGGAATCATTAGCAACCTTCCCCTTCCCCTTGATATGGCTGCCACACCTCTGACAGGCTTCTTATTCACTTCAGGCCCCATCCTCCATTCTTCAAAAATATTTTTATTTATTTATTTGAGAGAAAGCAAGAGAGAGGCTGATAGAGAGAGAGTGATATGAGTACTCAAGGGTCTCCTGCCACTGCAAACAAACTCCAGACACATGCACCATTTTGCACATCTGGCTTTACATGGGTACTAGGTAATCAAACCTGGGCCATCAGGCTTTGCAAGCAAGCACCTTTAACCACTGAGCCATCTATCTCTCCAGCCCCCAGCTTTCATTTTTAAGAATGGTTTACTTTATCGATCATGCAATCTAATTTTTTCTTTTAGGAAAACAACCCACTTTGAAATGTAGATCTCCCTGTCTCTTGCCAGCCTTATGACCCAGAAATGTCTTTCTCAAGGGCTTGGGAGCTACACCTGTGAGAGGCAGTGTCCTCTCTCCCAGCCTCAGGTACAGTGGGAGCCTTGCTTAATAAGCACCAATTAGCATGACCTCATCACATGGGCCAACCTGTTCCCACTGGACAGAGCACAGAGCTTGGACACACAACCGGTAGAGCATCTGCCTCCCTGAAAGTTCCAGAAACAGTATACTAACAAAGGTGCACCACTGGCCTGAGGGTGCTTCCTCTTGCAGGGAAGCCTGGTCTTCATGAGGTGATCTCATCCTTTCCTGGCCTGGGAGCATCTTGTGGTCAGAGAGGTTGGAGAACCTGCAGGGAGAGAAAGCCACTCCTGTCACCTCTGGCAGCTCTTTCCCAGCTCTATCTGCTCTCCCCAAACACAGGACTTTCTACTGGATCTAATAGGATGCCGGGTGATACTCTCCAGCCCAGGGCCAAAGTCGTTGTCTCCTAACCCCTGACATCCCCTTTCCTCCACCCCTAGGCCCAGGGCTTCTTTAGACCTCTGAGCCCAAGCACCCAGCCCCTGCCCTTTCTAGGTCAGGCGTTCCTAAAACCAGGCTCGCAGCCCAGCAACTTCTTGGCCTAGTCTCTTCTAGAATGGACTGTCTGTATCCCATCAAGGGCAATGGGTGACTGTGGAGATCTGAGCAGGAGTCTTTCCCTTTAATTCAATTAAGCCGCATGCTGACTGTGGTGCTTTCTCTACTATCTAAGGCAGCAGGTGCCTTTGCAATTATTTCCTCTCTGCTGAGGCTGCAGGTCACCTGGGGTCTCGAGGAGATAGAGATGAGCTTGTGGAATCACAAGGGCAATGTGACAGAGGGAGAGGCAGGGCCACAGAGACCAGAGGACTGAACAGGGAGCCGCTGAGAGAAAGATCAGCCCGGAATGCAACCGGACAAGGAGCTGTCCTAGGAAAGCTACTTCTGAAAACTTGAGATGTGACTTCCAGCTGCCTGCAAAGGGCCTTGGAGGTGAGGAGGTGCGCCTTGATTTGGGCTCCCCCTAAAGCATATCTGGAGACAAGGATTTAAGTGGGGTTAGTCCATTTGCGAGGTGATCCTGAAAAAGCACGAAGAAAGAGCAGGTGCAGGGCCAAGGAAGGAAGAAAACCGATAGAGGCAGTATTGCATTAATGAAAAGGTTGAGCACTGTGGGTGGGGCTAGCGGGCTCAACCCCTCTTAGAACCCTCTTAGAAATTGACTAAGATCATATGGTCTATTTTTAGTTTCCGTTTTTAAGAGGCCTTCATACTATTTTTCATAATGACTATACTAATTTATAATCCTGTGAGAATTCCCTCTTCGTCACATCCTTGCCAGCAACATTTGTCTTAAAAATATAAAAGGCTCTCACTGTGATGTAGCCCAGGATAGCCTTGAACTCACACTCTCCTGCCTCCCAGTGATTATTAGTATGTACCATGCTGGGCTTTTTTTTTCCTTTTCTTTTCTTTCTTTTTTTTGTTGTATTTTTGAAAACAGCCATTCTAACTGAGATGATAGCTCATTATGGTTATGAGGTTATAAAAAAATAGAAATTTTCTGAGTGCCAACATGATGTTCAAAAGGTTTCAAAATTTTAAGCATTTAGGATTGGGGATTTTAAATTATGTCTGCTCAATCAGTGAATTCTATGCAAATATTCCAACATGCAAGAAACTCCAAAATCTGAAACACTTCCACCCCCAAGTATTTCAGAGAAAGAACACTTGACCTGAAATTGATGTTTACCTCTTCTTCTTCCTTGAGGATCTCTTTTGCTTTTTCTATTACTACCCCAACTCAAGCCACCGAGCCTCAGAACTCATTGCCTGAGAGAGGGGACAGGAAACTAGGGCAAAAGCAGAAACAAAGGAATCTTCCTTGTTTGGCTCTCCAAAAATTGGTGTCCTTGGGAGACATCAATATGTTTGAGAAGAAAGTGAATGTCTCCACCAGCCACACCTGAGAAGAAGTGGGAAAGTCCAGTGAGAAGGGGGCTCTGAACCCCAGCAGGGCAGCAGGAGGAAACCAGGCAGGGAGGGTGTTGCACCTCACATGCTCTGTGGTATGTAAGATCAAACCCCAGGACTCTGGGGAGGGGGCTGTATAGCACTGCGGCTGTTGCCAGAACTATGGAGCAATAGCAAACCCCTTTGATCTAGATGTTGGAAGTTAAGAGTCTTGAAGTGGCCAACCGAAGAACAAAGAGGAAATGTGGCTGGGACTGCAAGCTGTATGGATGTCTACGGGTGCTGGATGCTTCTCCTCCCTGGGTGCTATCCTATTGGACACTAGCCAGGAGCTCCGCCATGTGTCCAAGGTGGTACCTGAGTCAGGGTACCTGTCTCTCATGGTAAATTCAGCCATAACCCTTCTACCACAGGGGCCAATGAGGAGAGGTACTGGGGCCATCAGCAATGCACATCACAGTCCCCAGAGCCAGCACCAGTTGGCCACAGGGACATAGACAGGGTCCTGCTGTGCCCCTTTTCACGCCCAGGGAGGCATCAGAAAGCCCTCTGAATAAAGGGGCCACTTGAGAGGGGACTTTCCTACCAGCAGGAGGCCTAGAAGGCACTAAAGCCAGAAGATGTCACTGCAGGCAGGCTACAGATCCCACTGGAGAGGCTCCAGGTAACATTAGAGATAAAACGTTTTATGGGGAAGAAACAAAATGGGAATGGATCTGAATGCACATTTAAGCAACACTTGACTGTGTTGTATCATTAGCAGAAGTAGATAATTAAAGACACAAACCAGGACTAGTCAGCTTTCCCTCCCTGGGTGGACCTGCATGATCCAGGAGCTGTGGGCATAAAGAGCCCACCGGTGCCCACAATCATTGCTTCTACGGTTCCACACCCCTCCACCATAAGGCCAAATCATTCCCAGCCATAATCACAGAATAGTCAGTAATAGTCAGTATTTCCCTGATTCACTCTTTAGTCTTAAAACAATTAGCAGTTATAAAGGAGGAATTTCAATGTTACATATATTATTCCAACTCAGTAATGTTTACTATAGGAATTCCAATTCAGCAATATGTTTACTGTAGGAATTAACATTTACACACACCAAACAAAACTATTGCAGCTCACAGCCCATGGTCCATTTCATTGTATGAAACTGTAAGCTTATGAAGAGTAGGGCTAGAGAGATGGCTCAGCAATTAAAGGCATTTGCTTGCAAAGCCTGATGACCTGGGTTCAATTTCCTAGTACTCACATAAAGCTAGATGCACAAAGTAGTACATGCATCTGGAGTCCTTTTGCAGTAGCAAGAGGCCCTGGCATTCTCTCTCTCTCTCTCTCTCTCTCTCTCTCTCTCTCTCTCTCTCTCTCTCTAGCTCGCTCACTCTCTCTCTCTCCCCTCTGTTTGCAAATAAATAAAAACATGTGTAAATAAACTAATATCAAGCATATAAAAAACTGCAAGAGCTTCTATAGAATAATAGAGTCCAAATAAATCCCATTTGATTTCTTCATCTTGTTTGATTGTTGTGCTGTCACTGCTGATATTGACGAAATAAACACAGGACTACATAGTGCCGTGTGCATAGCACCATAGGGCTTAGAGACTTGAACTGAGCCCAAAGCAAGCAAGCAATTCTGAAGCATTTAAGAGCTTACTTTCAAAATAAATATGAGTAACCAAAGCCCAATGTATAGAAGGATGGGGAGTTTTTAAATTAACTTCTATATAAAATACAAACATAGGTAAAGAAGAATGAATAAAATATGCTAATGAAGCTTACATGTATGTTTTTAAAATAAATGTGGCAATGGGAGCTGGAAGATGGCTCCGTGGTTAAAGGCACTTGCTTGCAAAGCCTGTCAGCTCAGATTCAATTACAAAGCCACCCACATACAAATCCAGATACAAAAATGTGGCTCAATACGGCCACCCCCCCATGACTGCCTGCTGCTCAAAGAACACACAGCCCTGGATCCTTCTGAAGCATACCAGCAATCCCAATGAGGAGGGCCTACAGGAGAATGGGGGCAGGAAGGAGAGAAATAGAGGTACCAACACATGATTTGAACATACCAAGTTTCCACTTAATAATAAAATTATTTTTTAAAAAAATACAGAAAAGGAAAAAAATGTGGTGTTTGTTGGCAGCAGAAAGAGGCCCTGGCACACCCATACACACACAGAAAGATAGATACACACACACATGTGCAAACAAATACATTGTTTAAAAACAACAGCAACGTGCATCTTAGACCAAGTAAGTATTTTAAAGTAAAATATTTTACTGTTGACATGACTCAGCATCGCAGGCACATAGTGAGATAACAGAAAGCAGCCTAACTTTGCTGGAGTCTATTGTTGTTTTTAAATTCTTTAGAGATAATCCTCCCTTTTCTGGCCCCCAGGAAAGCAGCTGATACTCAGAACACTGGTGCTGGGAGTCTTTTTTCTTTTTTAAAAAATTATTTGTTTGGGGCTGGAAAGATGGCTCAGCGGTTAAGGCACTTGCCTCCAGTGCCTAAGGCCCCAGGTTCAATTCCCTAGTACCCACATATGCCAGACCCACAAGGTGGTGGCCCTGGTGCGCTCTCTCTCTCTCTCTCTCTCTCTCTCTCTCTCTCTCTCTCTCTCTCTCTCTCTGTATTTCCCTGCTTGAAAATAAGTAAAATATTTTTTAATTATTTAAGAGAGGCAGACACAGACAGAATGGGCCCACCAGGGTCTCCAGCCACTGCAAACAAACTCCAAACACACGCACCATAACCACTAAGCCATCTCTCCAGCCCTCTTTTACAAGCTTAGAAGGTGGCCTGGTGAATCCTGACTGTGAACTTGATAGGATCTAGAATCACTAGGGGATGAACCTTTTGGGCATGAGGGAGTTTCTAGAATGGTTCCACTGAAATGGAAAGACCCACCCTAAATGTGGGCAGCACCAATCCGTGTGCTGGAGTCCTGAGCTGAAGGAAGGAGAAGAGAGACAAGCACCTAGTTCTCTGCTTCCAGAATGTAGGCAATGTGCACAGCTGCCACACACTCCTGTCCCATGCCTTCCCCACCATGAAACCATGAGCCAAAATAAACCTTGCCTTCCTTAAGTTGCTTCTTGTCAGGTATTGAGTTTTGGTAACAAGAAAAGTAACTAATACAGAGGGAAATCATTCCTACTTCAAGAAGTAAAAATTAGGGCTGGAGAGATGGATCAGTGGTGAAAATCACTTGCTTGCAAGACCTGACAGCCCAGATTTGATTCTCCAGTACCCACACAAAGTCAGAAGCACAAAGTGGCAAATGCATCTGAGTTTGTTTGCAGTGGCAGGAAGTCCTGGTTCACCCAAACTCTGTCTCTTTGTCTGTCTGTCTCTCTCTCTCTCTCGATCTCTCTCATTCTCTCTCTCCCTCTCAAATAAAAATGTTTCTAAGTAAAGATAGTTCACACATACTAAATTTGTAACATGAGTCAGACACTGTTCTAAGAGTTACTGGTCATAGAGGTCTCCCGAAACAATACAGTCTATTGCTAAGTTCTTGCCCACCAGGACTAGATGTAAGACCCTATTGCTGTAGTTTCAAGGGTCACTCTTAGGACACTGAAAATATCAAGCTGATATGAAACTGGAAGCCTCCTCTCTCCTGGATAGCCATCATAGTACTAGAAAGTTCTATGTAGCCTGCTGGGGAGAAAAGTCATTAACAGGTTTACCCAACTATGGATCCACCCTGTATCTACACAACCTACTAGCCAGGCAAGAGGTACCCACTGGTGCAATAGTGGCATCACTGTTGGGCGAGTAACCAACTGCTCTCTGATTGGATCTGAGACTAATTCCATGGGAGGGAATTCATCCTCAGTTCTGAAAACCTAGTCCAAAACCTATGGCTGGGCAGGTCATAGATCTTAAGAAGCAAGCCACTACTGTTGGTTGACCAAAATGATATGTTGTGCCCATCAAATTGCCCACTAGTGTTTATATTATGTTTATGCCCATAGATGTGTGTTGCTTTTACCTCTGCTCAGAGGAGCTTTCTTTTTACAGCTGACAGTGACGACTAGAGAGACTCAATATTCATCAAAGTGCTGAGAAGTGACAGGTGAGTGCTCAGCACTAGATGAAACATCTCTAGCATGCCCTCCAACGCTCAGGGAACATTGCAGAAAAGGGTACAAAAAAATGTAAAAGCCAAAAAACAACAAAAAAATAATAATTTAAAAGCCAGAAGGTAGGAAGGTGTACTTTGGGGCACTCTCCTCCACACGTGAAATGACCATTGCATAGCTACTGCTACTCCTCTACAAGACCTGTACAATACTGACCCATCAACATTTCAACATGGCTGATGGAGGAATGCCAAAACAAAAAAGACATCAAAATAGAAGAGGGGCTGCTTGGTAAACAGAGTCCTGTGGAAAGGGCGTGAACAAAAGACAGAGGGAGAGGATTAGGATGAAATTACATTATGTTCATGTGTGAAAATTGTCAATAAAAACGTTTTATAGGTGCTGGAGAGATGGCTTAGCAGTAAAGGTGCTTGCCTGCAATGCCTAAGGACCAGAGTTCAATTCCCCAGCACCCATGTAGAGCCAGATGCACAGTGGTACATGCATCTGGAGTTCTTTTGCTGGAGGCCCTGGTGCACCCATTCTCTCTCTCTCTCTCTCTCTCTCTCTCTCTCTCTCTCTCTCTCTCTCTCTCTCTCTCTTTCTGCTTGAAAATGAATAAATGAAATATTTAAAAAATAAAAAAACAGGTCATAGGTATTGAATGTGTAGCACGCATTTGCTCATGTAATTCTCATTATAAGTGATAGGGGCCACAACACAGTAAGTAGTAGAAGGTTGCCATTATTACACCCATTTTAAAGATGAAAAAGCTGATACCATCCGAAGTTTAGATGCTGTATATGCTGGTACCATGGACTTGCCATATCCAAGGCTCCAGGTGCAAGAATTCAATTGACCTTAGGAAACAACTTTAAAGATGCAGCTGCACTGAGCACATACAGTCATCTTTTTCTTTTCATTATTCCCCAAACAACATGGTGTGACTCTTTACATGGCATATACATTGGATTGCTGTAAGTAATCTAGAAATTATGTGAAATATATGGGAGTATTACATAGATATACAAACACTAATCTACTTGACATAAGAGAGAGACTCAGTATCTGAGGGGCTTAGTGTCCTTAGGGATCCTGGAAGTAATGCCCCCAGGATACCAAGGGGTGGCTGTCCTCAGTAAGCTGTAAGTGCTGAACAAATACCATGAGAGCTAGCAGTAATGACAGTGAAGGTTTTGTGTGTTTGGTGGCAACTATGGGGAAGGGAAAGGAAGGTAGATGTTTATGTGGCTCTTAACAACCCGGACAAAATACCCCAGCCAGATTCAATAGCCACCAGCAAGCATTAGGTTACTAAAATAGAGCCTGCAAAGACAGCCAAATTGTGTGGCCATGTTTTCCAAGGCCAAGTGGCCAGCTTCCAGAAAAGCATCTCAGCTCACAATCATGCTGGGTAATGATGCTATCACAGAAAAATGGCCTTGGCGTTCACAGCCCTCTGGAAACCCTGCCACCTCCAGACCATGGCCCAGAGTCAGGGTACAGGAGGATTATTGGCAGAGGATAGAATGTATGAGACCAGCAGCTACACAACTGCCTACAGAGATGCTCACTAGGACCCTTTGACTAAGAACCCAAGGGTCCCAGATCTAAGGGACCCCTTAGGTTCTGGAAAACCTAAGAACATCCCGCCAACCCTAGGAAAAGCAGATAGTTGAGAGAATAAAGTTGCTCTTTGCAAAAGCTCATTTAGTGAGCATCAAGGGTTTGGGTTTGTCTTCCATTGATTTAAGTCATGGCCCCTAAAGCCATTCTTCTCTGCTCAGTATTAGAAATGTCTGCACAGACATTACTTATCTAGAATGTGGTAGAAAGAGGATATGACAAAAGACAGTAGTGTTTGACAACCCAAGCCACCTGCAGTCAACCCTTGGACCAGTTAAAGACCCTAGAAGGAACCCCTCCTGTAAGGTCATGCAGGTCACTCCTTTCCCCACCCATGCTAGAATGGTCTCGTGGCTTCTGCTTGCAAAGACAGAACACTCACTGGTGCTGTGGGCTTCCTTGCCCTTGAAGTACATTTATGCTGGAACTCTATTGGTCCACCCATCCACAACTGCACTATAGGGAAATGCTACTGAAACCCACTTCAGATTCCTATGCCGGAACCTCTTATTGAATGCTGGAATGATTTGCTAAGAAATAGCCCCAGTACTCCAGCACAGGTGCTCAGTGATGGAGGGACCTTCCCGTGCAGATCATATGTCATTGAAAATGCCAAACACTATAGGTGAGAAGTATCCTGGCCACTTTAATTAAGATCATCTGGCCCTAATACACCATAAAAGAGCAGAGAAGGGAAGGGGCTTATGTAATCTCTCACTCAAGCTAACAAGAAACCCAGACAAAAACCTCAGTCTACTGACCTCAGCTTGGACCTCACCCCACCCTGCCTATACTTCTTCCAATCAAAAGAAACCAACAGTAAACTCCAACCACAGAGGCAGACTATTTTTCTCCCTGGTAACTAGCAACAAGGAAAAAAATCTGGCAATATCAAGCATTGGAGGGGATGTGAGAAAATTGCAGTTGGGCTGCTCAAGTGATATCTCAGCCAGATGCACAAGGTGGCCCATGCGTCTGGAATTCGTTTCCAGTGGCTAGAGGCCCTGGAGCACCCATATTCTCCCCCCCCCCCTCTCTCTCTCTCTCTCTCTCTCTCTCTCTCTCTCTCTCTCTCTCTCTTTGCAAATAAGTAATTTTTAAAAAGAAAATTTTACTCCTCTATGCTGCTGGTGAGAATGTAAATCACACAAGCTCCTTTGGAAGAACAATTGAAAATGCCTAAGAAGATTGCAAGTGTGCACCCTGTACAAGGGAGCGATTCCACTCCCAGTGATGCTCCCACATGCGCCCATGCTAAGGATGCTGCTGGCACAACTGTTTGTTAGAGTGAAAAAAATTAGATGCAATCTAAATATGCAGCAAGATGGAAATGAGAAACAAAACGTAGTCTATCCACATGACAGAATTCCTTGCAGCCCACAGAATGAATGGATTAGAACTAAATATATCACAAGAAGAGAGGTCAAAAGCAGGGTTGTCAGCTCCCAGATGGAAGCATGTGTAGTGCTGGAAGGCGTTACATGAGCTGCCAGGGGAAATTGGTCAATGATATTTGGAGAAAGCAGAGACCACTAATATACAATACAGACTGATGTCACAAGAATGCTGAACACACGGCTGTATAGAAGATACCAGCAAGTCAAGAAGTGCTCATCTGTAAAACAGTGGTGCTAAACCTGGGTGGGTAATCAACAGCTTACTGATTGGCTAAGAGATCCGCTCAGTGACAAGGAACCCTTAACTGGAACTGGGATCCATGGCAAAATTTTATGGGGACCAAGAACCCAGGCTCTAAGGGAAAATTCCTACCACCAGAGAGCTACAGAGAGGCTACACCCATTAGAATCTTGCCAAATTAACAATGTTTGTCTTATTTAACCTTTACTGATCTCACTCTCGGATGGGGATTCTGTTTGTATTTTTCAGAAGGCGGCGAGAGAGCAGTAGACAACCCAATTCCACAAACAAGACATGGGATGATGACTGACATCCTGGCAGGAGATGAACCACCCCTGGCTTATCATATAAGGGCCCAAATGAAACCAATGAGAAAGTGGTGAGATAAACAAGAGACATATCACCACAGCAAGTCAGATAACCCATGAAAGGTCAATGGAGACAGACACCAATGATACCTAACACAACTCAAAGCAGAAAACCAGAGGCACTTAAGATCTCAACAATAAAGCAGACTTAAAACTCACCCACCATGACTCAGGGAACTTAGCAGAAGAGGGGGCAGAAAGATTGTAAGAGCCACGGTGGGGGAGAATACCCAGAGACATTGCCCCCCTCAGCAACAACACACTAAGGGGGAAATAACTGGTTACCTCTAGTGCTATTCATAACCCCCTACCCCATGGACAATTCCATTATGTGCACTGAGGAGGACCCCCAGTGGGTTGGGGACAGAAAGGAGGGAAATGGGGGTACCATCACAAGATTTGCTCATACAATCTAATTATTGATAATAAAGATATTTTTTAAAAGCAGGGTTGTGTGAAAAAGAAAGGTATAAGGAGACCCAGAGCAAACTGAGCAAATGTTGAAAGGCATCCCCATAAAACAATGCCATGTATTATTTACTCTTCATCATAAGATATATGTGTGTATAAAAATACAAAGGTTTCCAAAATCTTTATTTTAAAAGGCACATCTATTCGTGGAAGTTGTCAGAGTGTTGATTCTGGAAGGGGTGAAAATTAAAACTCGAGGGTCCCGAGGGTATGTCAACATCATCTGTCATACTTTATCTCTTTTATTAAATATATAACTGAAATCAATACAGCAATATGTTCATAGTTGTCATTCCAGTGGTGGCTAAGTCAACTTGTTACTTCTGTAGGATTTTTTCTTTTCTTTTAACTTCTTGAAGAAAACTAAAGAGGCTACTCTGAGGTGCTGCCCTCTGGGACCCCCTGAGCCTACGAGACTGACCAAATGGTATTTCTTGGGTTTTAATAATTCATATCCAAACAGGGCAAGCGTAGGAAAGGTTTTGTCCTTAAGGGAGACGCAGAAGAACACATCCAGGGCAAGCTAAAATCTCGTTCCTTCCATCCTGACTAGAGATGACCTTGGGTTTGAACAAATAAAAAAAAAAAGAGGGCTTAATGCACTGAATGCGTCTCCCACCTACTTCAGGGAGGCTGAGGGGAACTCTCACCTGGTTCAATAATTCATCAGACCCTCAGCATGATGGGGTGAAGAGCCAGCCCCAAATCCATGACCACTCTGGTGGTGTGAGATGAAGGCTTCTCTAGGGGACAGAAAGGAGGGCAGAATTCTTTATGATCACGGGAGGGAAAGCCAGTGGCTTCCAAGAGCACAGAGATCCTGGGACCTCAGTGCAGGAGCGTGTGCTTAGCAAGTGAAAGGCCTTGGGTTCAAGCCTCAGCATCGGGAGAAATCTGCAGACCCTTCGGCATATCTGTCCCGGGTCATGCCTCCATCCATCCATCCAGCCCCTCTGCCACATGAGCATACAGAAACAAGGCATGCTGGGAAGGATATGTCCACCACTTCCATGTTGGCAGTACCTGTCTGCAAGGCACTGGGAATAACCTTGAAAAGGCCCAAGTCCTCTCAGTTGTTTCTTCGTGACTCAGCCTCCTCGAGTCTGTTCTGGTGACATTTCAAATCCAGAGCACCTCATACATTTCCTCCCAGAGTCTCTGAGAACTGCCAGATCCATTTTTATCTCCTTTTCAATGGTGCTTCCCCATGTCTCCCATAGGATGGCACCTTACAGGTTTAGAGAATGGTCACATTCCTGATCTTATTTACTTAATGTCCTCAGCAATCCTGCTGAGGAGGAAATTAACAATTGGGTCAAATCAACGGCTGGGGACTTCCCAGAAGGCAATGGCAGAGCTGGTGTGTGAACCAGGACTTCCTGGCTTAAGAGCATTGCCTTTTATAGTCACCTATTAGGGATACAAGCGTGGACAAAATTAGGCCCCTGTTCTCTCTGCCTTCAGGCCTGTTCTCTGCATCAAAGAGCTGGGCAGACCCTAGACAATGCCCTGGAATGTTCCAGTACCTACTGGATATGTAGTACAGGTGATAGGGCCAGGATCTCAGAACACACCATTCAGGTCTTCATCCTCAGACAAGGCTTCAGGACCTCCTGGCCAAAACACCATGGACTGTCCACACTATAGCCCTCAAGACACTTTCAGTCTCCAAGGCTTGGGCTCAGGGTGAATTGACAGATAATGGTTTAATAGCCCAGCCTAAACTCCAATGTGAACAATGCTACTAGAGGTGCCAAGGATAGTCAATTTCCTTACCCTCTCCCTCACGGTGTACCCCCTCCCAGACCTCCCACACTGTCCTCTCTGGAACCCCTCTTGTTAATAAAAAAATTCACACCGTAATTAACCACTTGCCCAAGAGCTCAGCAACTGTATCTTGTCTTCATCGAAGCTCTCTGCCACCCAGGCTGATTTCAATAAGAGCTACACCTATGTGGTGGTTTGATTCAGGTGTCCCCCATAAACTCATGGGTCCTGAATGCCAGGTCCCCAGCTGGTGGCAATCTGGGAAGTAATGTATTATGGAGGGTGGGCTTATGGGTGTTATAGTCAGCTTCTTCTCCTGTTGCTGTTGTCCATCTTGAGAGGAGATAGGAAGCAATAGAAAGACAGGAAGGCCCATAGGAGATATTAATCTTAATTCCTGTCAGCTGGGTGGAGCACAAAGCTAGAGGCTATCCGCCCTGCTATCTGCAGCAGCTGTTGCAGAGCTGGAATTACTCAGGTGCATGTGTTCCGGCCCAGCCCCTTCCAGAAGCTCCACCCAGGTGCGCTGACTTCTTTGGGATTCAGCCCCAGACCCAAAATAAAAGGCCTGGCTCATAAGGCTTCTGGTTGGGGGTTGGATCTCCAGCAACTGAGGATTCCGCACCCTGGCAGTTTAGCTTAGCTGTGCCAGGGTGGGAAAGGATGTACGTGGGCCTTTGGGCCATGTGGATGTTTCCAGTCCACACCCTGTGGTTCTCAGACTACCCTCCCCTGCATCCCCCATCCTGAGGCAGCTGCCAGGGTGGGGAAGGTGGGAAAGGATATTTTTGTTTCCACGTGGGTGCACCTATTCCTCCTTTCTTGGTCCATGGACTCTCCCTCCTCCCTCCTGACTTCTGAATAAATATGATAGTTTCATAATTATCCTTCTCTGTCTAGTTTATCCAATTCTTTGGCTAAAAGCAGGCACGAGCTCAGGTTTGGGGTTTGAATTTTAACACCCCAAATATAAAATAAAAACAAAAACATCTTAATCTGATGTTGACCAGGAAGTCATGTCCACCCTCTTCTCATGCCATCATTTTCCCTACCATCATGGAGCTTCCCCTCAAGTCTGTAAGCCAAAATTAACCCTTTCCTTCTACAAGCTTCTTTCGGTCAGGTTCTTGGTGCCAGCAATGAGAAACTGGCTGCACCTGTCTACCTCCTGTAATGGTGGAGCTGGGATTAGAATTTAGATAATACCCAGCAAATTCCAATGTGCCTCAGAACTTAAGGAGTACCCAAATTCTTGTCTATAAAGTTAAAGAATTAAAATTGTAGACCACCAGAGGATAAGCTATAGTGGGAGACTTAATTTAAAAGAGAATGGAGAAAATTAAAATAAAAATAAAAGAGAGATCTCCAGCCTCCAGTGTGGAGAGAACACATGGGAGAAGGTTTAGCAAAATCTATGCTTCTCAGCCAAACAAGCAGAAGAAGGAAAGATAACAGAGGGCTCCCATCATGAGAAAAAAGGTTCATGTGGGAAAAATCTTGAGCTCCCCCTCCCCCCGGCCATTAGGCTGGGGTGAGGGAAGGCCTTACCTTCATAAGGTCTGGAAATTTAGAAGTCCTTCTCCTAGGAAGCCATATGGAGGAAAGAGAGGGCTGGACTTTGTTTCAGTGACTTTTAAGGACCTCCACCAGGTAAGTCAGAGAGACAGCTGGTTGATCCATACCTACCAATTAGTTTTAGCATCTAGGTTTGAGCTCTAGCTAGAGACACCTCCCACTCTTGGGGGGTCAAGCCTGGAATCTGTGAACTTGCCTGAAACTGTCACACTCCCTCCCCACTCCTATACACACACACACACACACACACACACACACACACACACACACACACTCATGCTCACACTTTACAATCCCATGGTGTAGCTGGAGGCCTCCTGGCTCCCAGGGAAGCTCCTGGGTGTGGTTTTCTGGCTTCAGGGAAAGTTGTCATTTCTGGTCCCTCTCTACATCTGAAGACCCACCCTCTACCTGGGGTTAAGTCCTCTCTCCCCACTAGGTAAGTCCCAGAACCCTCTAGAGCAGGGGTACTCTCCCCATCATGAGTAGTGGGATTACCACTCTGCAGAGGGGCCGTCCTATGCTCTGTAGGGTGTTGAGCAGCTTCCCTGGCCTCTACCTACCTGATCCCAGCAGCGCCACACACAGCTCAGACATGACAACCAAAAATGCTTCAGGTATTGTCATAGTGAGCCACAGGGAGGAATCTCCAAACCAGACACAGATTCAGGGGAAGTTTAATAATGAAGAAAAAGGCTGGCCCCTTTTACAGATCCAAGTAGAGAGATCCAGCCAGCACACTCCAACTCTCACTAACAAACAGCAGGACCTTCGGGCCTGAGCTCAGACTGTTCTTGCATATGCATAGCTGGAATTTTACATCCACCTTAGAAATACCTTAGGGCTGAAGACCAGGCCAAGGCGACACCTCCTCCAGCCAGGAAGCTGGAGAAAAACTGATAAAATCTTGAATCTATTGGGGGATATCCATTCAAACTACCACAGGTATTATCCAATAATGTGCTATGGGGACACTACTACATTTGGTAGGGAACTAGTGGCCTATATGTAGCAATGTCAGCACGCAAATGGGCTTCCACCCCAGCCCCAGTGACAGTCACGTCACTGGGTAGCATCGCCTCCTGGCTCAGCCACCTGCCTTCCCCACTGCCCAGGCCTCCCAGGCAAGCTGATGGAAGGACCAGTTTGAGTCAGTGTACACTGACTCCAGTGCCAAGCTTGAAGCCACCCCACTGGCCATCAACCAACCTGCCTCCCTCATGGCCCACCTCGGCCTGTGATGAGTGGAAGGCAGGAATTCTACTGCTCTCTTCACCACTAAAACCCTTACACCAGGGAGATGACTGACACACCAAAATAATGTATATAAACAAGGCAATTGGGGGAGGAAGGGAGTATGTTGCATGGACTTTCCCTGAGGAGACATGAACAAACATCTGCTCCATCCTCCACCATCACCACCCCCACCCCAGAGAGGGCACCAATGACAGACTAAAGTAACAATGCCATCAATGTCTAACTTGATGAGCCAATGAACTGCTTGGGCTTCCCTACAGGAACAGGGTGAAGATCACTTACAGGAGCCTGGAGGACCCCAAAGCAGGAAAGTCTCACTCCAGCCTGAATAATGACTTCCCCATAGCTGCATAGATAGAGCCCCTCCTTTTAATAATCCCTCCACCTACTATCTACTCTCATGCCTCCCAAAGCACAAGACCAAAGCAGTATCACACCCAGGTGACAGAGAGGAAGGTACTAGAGGCGCATGAGGGAGTGGTCTGATGACCTTGCCACCCCTCCTTCTATGAGGGAACATCAATATATCATCTTGAAGAGTGTCTTGCAAGTATCCACAGCTGCTCTGATGAAGATGGTTGCAATACTTGGAGGACAGCATTCTAGGAGGGAGGAAGAAAAGGGAAGGAAAGCTTCCAGAAGAATCTTTGTAGAAGGGGGGAGGGACAGATCAGATGGAGCAAGAGAAGTCAAGCATAACATCTGTGTCATCAAATAATTCACAGCTAATAAAGGGATAATGTATCTCTATAT
Organism: Zapus hudsonius; assembly: GCA_004024765.1. Classification (NCBI taxonomy): domain Eukaryota; kingdom Metazoa; phylum Chordata; class Mammalia; order Rodentia; family Dipodidae; genus Zapus; species Zapus hudsonius. The sequence continues at coordinate 22,025 of PVHP010019797.1, forward strand.
CCAGTGACATGAAAATATCCCTAATAAAATTGACTGCCTATTTATATGCCCATCTGTGTATTTATGCCCAAAGAAAAGCTCACCAAATGGTTGAGGATTTTTAATCACCGAGTGGCGAGACTTCAGGGGACCTTTGTTTGCTAGCTTTACTTCAATTTCCCACAATAAGAAACAATTGTGTTTCCATAAAGGGAAACTCATAACTCTTGTTTTCAAAGAATATGTTTTAAGATGGGACAATGCTCGTGACAAAAATCTTAGGTGGAAGGAACATTACACAAAGAACACATTATCTCGATCCCAGAGAAATTCTTTTAATCTCATGTGGAGGACTGGGAAGATGGCTCAATGATTGAAGGTGCTTGCTTGCAAAACCTGCAGGCCCAGGTTCGATTCCCCAGCACCCACATGAAGCCCATCCAGATTCACAATGTGTTGCATGCATCTGGAGTTTGTAGCATCAAGGGACCTGGTAGACCCATGTGCTCACTCACTCTTGCGCTCTCTCTCTCTCTCTCTCTCTCTCTCTCTCTCTCTCTCTCTCTCTCATGGAAAGTACTAATTATAGGGGAATTTGGGTGGTCTTTGCCAATGCACTGATAATTTGGGATGTCTCCAGATTCCTGTCTTGTGAATTCAAAGAATGAAACCCACAGACCACAGGAAAAGGTTCAGAAAGAGTTATTATAGCTTAGAGCTTTCAGAGGGAGCACATTAAGAGGATGATTTAAGGGAAGACAGAACCCCAGAACTTAAGAGAAGGAAAGAAAACAGAACTCTTGCCCAGGAAAGCAAGAGGGTGTTTGAGAAGCCCACCTCAAGACTAAGGTTGGATTTTTGTTGTTTTTATTGCTGTTGTTGTTGATTTTTGTAGTTTTTCAAGGTAGGGTCTCACTCTATAGTGACCTGGAATTCACTATGTAGTTTCAGGGTGGCCTTGAACTCATGTCAACCCTCCTACCTCTGCCTGCCAAGTGCTGGAATTAAAGGCATGCACCACCACACCCAGCCTAAGGTTGGGTTTTTAAAAAGTATTTTATTTGTTTTTGAGAGAGAGATAGAAAGATGCAAGCCAAGCTGAGTTGTCAGTTAACCAGCTGACAGAAAGCTGGAAAAAGCTATGGCTGCCTGCAGCCCTATGGGAGAGAGAAGTCATCAAGGGTGGTGAACAGCAGTGGACCTTGCAAGCCTTAAGAGTGGCCAGCCAGGCCAAATGGGCCAACTGGGGCAATAGTGGCACGTCTATTGTGGAGGAAACCAATTGCTCTCTAATTGGACTCTAGGTCCCACTCCATGGGAGGGAAAGCATGCCTGGTACTGAAGACCTAGTCAAAAGCCTATGGTGGGGAAGGTCATGAAGCCTAGGGGAGTAACACCTGCTGTTGTCTTATTAAATACATATATTATGCTTACCAAACTGCCTTATAAGCACTTTTTTCAAAAAATAAACATGCCCATATATTAATGCTACTCTCACTCTTGTCTAGAGAAGCTTCTCTTTTTCAGATGGTGGTGGCCACTGGGATAACTCAAAAGACACCACAGTGCTGAGAAGATATGACAGTGGAGTGTTCAGCACTGGGACAACTCTATCATACTTCCCGAGGCTCAGGGTCTATTGAGGAAGAGGTGGTGGGAAGACTGTAAGAGCCAAAGGAAGGGTAGGACTACTTACAATGCAAACTTCCAGAAACAAAATGGCCTTGATATTCATGATTTCACAGTGGCTAATAATACCTACACAAAATGAGAGGAAAAAATGACACCGAAACAAAACAGAGGGGGAAGAGATATGAGGGAGGGTGGGAAGGGAATGGTAATGATTTATGGTCTATAATTAAAGAAGTTAACAATAAAAAGTAACAAAGAGAATGACGCAGAGAAAGTGGGTATGGGTGCATCAGGGCCTCCTGCTGCTGCAAACGAACTGCAGATGCATGCAGCATTTAGTGCAACTGACTTTATGTGGGTCCTGGGGAATTGAACCCCGGTCAGCAGGTTTTGCAAGCAGTCACCTTGAACTGATGAGTCATCTCTCCAGCTCCCCAGGCTGGGGACTTTCATGAGCCCCATGGATGGGCAGCTGATTTAGCCAGTCTAGTCCTGATATTAGGTACCTGGAGTCAGGATTTTTGGAAAAGGTCAATCTCAGAAATCTTAATTCTCCAGGAAGGGCCTTCTCAGAAGGAAGTGGAAGGACTCCTTAAAGAGACAGAAACAAGGAAAGGCCAGACCCTTCTGACATTTCTGACCTGTAGTGGAGTCTAATGACCTGGATTTTCCCTTACAGGCCCAAGGACAATCCTGGCATTTAGTTAAGGAGAGAGCTGTTCACTTTGAGATCCTGTCATCCCTAAACTGCCTCACTAAGGATATGGAAAGCAAACCTGCTAAGAGTCAACATTCATGAGGTATGTTCAAGGGTGAAGAGCAGAGATAAGGTCACTCAACTATGTATCCTTAGTCTTGTCTTTATTTCCAGAACCCTCTACACAGCACCATCCAATGTGGTGGAAAGTGACCACTAGCCACACATGGCTGTCTACACTAAACACGTGGCTGAGTAGAGCAAGAACCTTAGATTTTTATTTTAGTAATTTATGGCAAATGAATGGAAATGAAGCCTGATGTGCCCAGTGGCTGATGTATTTAAAAGCAGCCACCTGATAGTGAACAAATCCTTTCGTGCTTTGAAAGAGAGCACATGGAGCTGGGGAGAAGCCCAGGAGAAGAGGGTACTTGCTCTGCAAGCATGCGGTCCTGGGTTCAATCTCCAGCAAGCACATAAAGAGCCCAACATGGTCACACATGTGCGTAACCCCAGCACTGATGGGGGCAGAGATAGGAGGACAGCTGGGACTCCATATATAACCTATCTAATTTTAAAGTGGAGGGGGGTGGGGAGATGGCTCAAGGGCTTGCATGCAAAGCTTGCTGGCCAGGGTTCAAGTCCCCAGTACCCAATATAAAGTCAGATGCAAAGTGGTGCATGTATCTGGAGTTCATTTGCAATGGCAGGAAGGCCTGGATGCCTATTTTCTCTGTTCTCCTCTCCCTCTCCCTCCTCCTCCATTTCTCCTTGCAAATAAATAAATAAAAATTTAAAAAAGAAAAAGAAAAATGGGGTTGGAGAGATGTCTTATTGGTTGACTTTTGCCTGCAAAGCAGAAAGACTGGAGTTTAATTCCCCAGTGCCCATGTAAAGCCAGATGCACAAGGTGGCACATGTGTCTGGGGTTAGTTTGCAGTGGCTGGAGGCCCTGGCATGCCCATTGTCTGTCTGCCTTCTGTCTCTGTCTCTGTCTCTGTCTGTCTCTCTGTCTCTCTGTTTCTGTCTCTCTCTCTCCCCTTCCCTCCCTCTCTCAAAGAAAGAATTTTTTTTAAAAATGGGGAACTCCAGGTTCAGTGAGAGACTCTGTCTCAAGGAAATAAGGAGGAAGATCAATAGAAATACCAGACATCTTCCTCTGGCCTCCCCATGTGTGCACACATCAGCACACACACATGCATACATCACATGTGTACATACACACACATCACATATACTACATACACACCACAAACAAAAATAAAAAGATACATACTATGGTTTTTAAATGGCTATACAAAAAAGCTCAAATTTTAAAATTTATTTTACTTGAGAATACTCCAAACGGTGCCCCAGTGTCTGGCGCAGCCCCAGCCCAAGGCCACATTCTGTGTCAGTTGCTGGCAAGCTCTCAACCCACACCCCACCCAAACTCTCTTGGCAGATGTACAGTTGTTTTCACTCGTTTGAAAAAAATGAAAGGATGATGTCTTCATTTCTTATTCACTTTCTGAAAGTGAGGCAGAGTCAATGAACTCACACATAATCCAGAAACCGACTTCCTTAGACCTCGACAGAAGGTACTTAAGTGTGCAGATGTTAGCTGGCTTTAAAAAGAGGCCTTGCTGGGTGTGAAAAAAAAAATACTTTCCCCCTAATTTTTTTGCTCAATTTGTTTTAAGTTGGTAATGAAATCTGTGAATCTGTGTTCCCTTTCTTCAGGAAAAATGGAATTTTGATCCCTTTTAAAACTCTAAACGCAACAGTATAATGGAGAAATCAGACTCAGTAGCGCAATTCTTATTCATTTCAGAGCCTGGTGTAAACATGCCGATGTTATGCATTTGGGGTATTTGAGACTTCTTTTACCACAAACACAGTGGCTCAGGTGGATTCTTGGATAAATGGCTGCTTCTTTGGTGGATTTCTGTCAGCACATGGCATGCTTGCTTGTTTGAAATAAAGTCATGAAGTTGGGTATCATCTTTGTACAAAGACCACCTCACTCTAGCTGCCTTGGGAGAGAAGACTTCACGCTAATCACCTCCTCCCTCCTAGAGGAGAGAGCTGAAGGAGCGAGAGCAAGTGCTCTTGAAAAGGTGCCACACACATAGGAGGTTTGAATAATTCTCTCCTTCTGGTCCAGCAGCCAGAGTAAAGAACAGATCGGTTCAGCCCGGCCTTTGTTTAATCCCATAAACATGAGTAAAAGGAAATACTGAGCATCTGTGTTGTATTCACCATCTTAGTGAGTGAGCTTATAGATTCTGCATTCACAAATATAGAACAAGGGCCAGAGACATGGCTCAGCAGTTAAAGCACTTGCCTGCAAGGCCAGAAGACCTGGGTTCAATTCCCCAGTACACATGTAGAGCCAGCCAGACACACAAGGTGGATTATATGTCTTGAATTTGTTTGCAGTGGCTAGAAGCCCTGGAGTGCCCATTCTATCTGCCTCTTTCTCTGTCTCTCATAATAGAATATTTTTAAATGCAGAACAAGCTAATGGGGGGCTGACCCCCAATCTCACCACTCAAAGCAAAACGTAACTTCTGGAGAGCATGCTTTCAAATCTCTCTCTGGGGCTAGAGAGATGGCTCAGCGGTGAAACACTTTCTGTGCAAGCATCAGGGCCTGAGAAACTGATAGAGGGCAATCCTCGGGACCCAGAAACAGCTGGGCATGGCCACCCACATGTGTAACCCCAGTCCCACAGGGGAGCAGAGACCCGAGAATTAACGGGGCTAGGAATAAATGCCAAGCTCCAGTATCAATAAGAAAGAAACTCTGGCTAAAGTAAGAGGCTGGAGAGTTGGCTCAGCAGTTAAAGACACTCATCTGCAAAGCATGCCAGCTGGGGTTCAATTCCCCAGTACCCATCTGTTGTAGTCAACTTTCTCATTGTTGCAACAAAGAACCCAACCAAAGGCAGCTTGTGGAGGAATGGGTTTATTTTGGCTCATCCTCATGGCTCCACTGGGTCTCCATGCAGGCAATCCAACACACCTGCTTCACACTGCCCATGGCTAAAACCCATGTTGCAAATCCAATGACCCTCTCTTCCTGCATTTGTTATACTCCACAGTACCAGGTGGGCTACCAATCTGTTAATCCAGTGGGGAACAAAGTTGACTTTGAAGAGCAGGAAACCTTCAGCATTCAGGCCTCTTACTTCAAAGAGTCCACATCTTTCCTGCAGTCCCAATGTGGGTCAGCTGGTCCAATATCAATGGTTGTCATCTCTCAAACAATTGCAGCTGTACAAGCAAGTTTCAGCTCAGAGATTTCATTTCTTTCTGTGCCATCTCCATCTGCTCACAGCAGTTTATCTTTATGTAAAGAACCCTGCACAGGTTCTCAGGACACAGCCAGGCCAAAAGCAGCAAGCTTCTCACAAAAACTGCTTCTGGCACAGTCCTGACAAAGTTCTTTCTCACCCTAGTAAGGCAAATGCCACAGTCCATAGTTATTACTGAATTCAGGGCTTTCAATTCTGACCAGAATGCTCCATGAAGCTGTACTCACAGTACTGCAAGGCATCTCCTAGGCCAAGGTTTCACATCCTTCCACATTTCTCCTGCAAGTCATTTCCACAAGGCCAAAAGCCACAGAATCAGAGTTCTGGCAGCAACAAACAATCCCACTCTCTGGTACCAAAACTGTTGCAGTTAGATTTTGGTTGCTGCGTGGAAAAGAACCCAACCAAAAGCTGCTGATGGGAGGAATGGGTTTATTTGGCTTACGAACTCGAGGGGAGACTCCATCCTGGCAGGGAAATCGATGGCATGAGCAGAGGGGTGGACATCACCTCCACCACAGCACTGGAAATAGCGCAGGAGGTGTGCCAAACATGGCAAGGGGAAGCTGGCTTATAACCCCAAAAGCCCGCCCCCAACAACACAGCTCCAGCTAAGTTCTAATACCCAAACTGCCATCAGCTGGGGATCAATCATTCAGCACACATTTGTTTGTGGGTAACACCTGGATCAACCATGAAACCATCTAAAGCCTGGAGTTTGTTTGCAGTGGCAAGAGGCCCTTGGAGGGTCCATTCTCTCTCTCTCTCTCTCTCTCTCTCTCTCTCTCTCTCTCTCTCTCTCTCTCTCTCTCTCTCTCTCTCTCTCTCACACACACACACACACACACACTCTCTCTCTTTCTCTCTCTCCCCTCTCTCTCAGCTAAATAAAAATATTTTTAAGGAAAGAATGGGCAGAAGAGCAAAGATGTGAGTAGGACATGTGACGTTCCTTCAAGTCACCACAGATGAGCACACCCTCTCACAGTTGAGTGCATGGGGCACACGTGCATATACCACACACATGTATACACAAGCAAAAAAATAAAATTTCATATATATGAAATATATATGCTCAAAGGATTCTCAACTATCACCCATGCTGCTGTTTTCCAAGAGAAACTGGGCAGTGTTTAAATATATATATGATTGCTACCTGGAGCTATAGTGCTGACATTTAGAGGCCAGGTATGGCATTGGTCATCCTACACAGCACCCCCTGACCGCTGCAGAGAATCACGTAGCCCAGATGTTGGTAGTGCCGTGGGGAGAAATCTTGCTACAGACTGTGCCCTGCAGCTCTGTGATCCTTACATAACTTAGTTCACACCATGCCAGCTGTTCGTGAGAAAATATGTGTTGCTCGCCCGTTATTGACAAACTCCGCCTGTGTCTTAGAGAGGGATGAATGCTTACAGACCCTGGAAAAGGAAGAGGTATACAGACTCTATGAATGAAGGGACTGAGGTTCACGGGGTGGAAGCACCTTCCCCAAGGTTGTACAGCAATTAACTGTGCTGCTGAGTTCAAAGTTCCTGAATGCCTGTGAATGGATGGGAAAAAGTTCATGGATGAAGAATCCCAAACTTTGACTTTTCTTCTGTCTGTGCGGTTGCTCCCTCACAACCCAGGCCCCAGCTTACAATGGGCAATGAGGGCTCTTAGAGGTCCCTTTCCAGAATCTTTGGTCTGCATGTACTCTATCCTCTACAAAATCTTCTCTGAAGCAGAGCTCTCATCAATATGACCTGTCGAGAAGTAAGCAAACACTTGTAAGTTTCTCACCTAGCATATTTCTCTCATTGTATGTCCAACTACATATGAATATATACATATATAATGCTACAGTACATTCATGACTGTCTGTCATGGTTCATTAACCCCCCCACACTAGTTCATTTAATGTTCCTCCTGATCTCATGCAATGATGTTCACCTTGAACTCCCCTTCCTCAGATGATCCTGTTATGACCCTGACTTCTTTTGACTAGTGTAACTGTGACAATTCTGTCTCATTCTTTCATTTCCATTGTGCACATTGAAGCCAGTGTACAGTTCATCTCTTTTTGTTTTCATAACAGATACCATTGGTCTCTTAATTCCATTTTCTTGTTTTACGTGCTATATCTCCTCCCTCCTCCCCCTCTCACACACACCTACACACCAGATCTCAAACTCATAATCGTCTATGGCCATACCACCCTGAACACGCCCAATCTCGTCGAACTCATAATCATAGATATATACCACCATATCCAACTCCATTTTCTTGTATTCTGGTGCTTCCTGCTTCCTGGTAATTTAATAAACAATGTTTTTCTTATAATGATGGTTCTTTTTATACTTCTAAGCAGCACGTTTTAACTTTCCTAAACTTTAGCTAAAGTTGTCAACTTCAAGCATGAATATCCTATGCTCCAAAAAAAGCACTTAATGTTCCTTTGCCAAAATCTGGAAGAAGGGCAGGTCCTATGAAGACAGCCGTCTAGACCAGTGGTTCACAATCTCCATGCCTGCTTGCACATTAAAATCATGGTACTTGGATCTCATCCCTTCAGATTCTGACTGATTGACATGATTTGATGCCTCAGCACCAGCTGAGAGTTTTAAAAGCTTCCCCAGGGGGGATGGGAAATGGCCTAGTGGTTAAAGGCACTTTTTTACAAAGCCTGCTGGCCCAGGTTCAATTCCCTAGCACCCAAATAAAGCCAGGCACATGCATCTGGAGTTAGTTTGCTGCAGCAGGAAATCCTTGCATACTCTCTCTTTCTCTCTCTCTCTCCCTCTCTCTCTCTCTCCACACACACACACATACACACACACTGTATACATGCAAATAAAAAAATAAAATTTTAAAAATAAATAAATGAAGCTCCCCCACAAGATTCCAGTGTGCAGCCAAAGTCTGGGGATCCCTGACTTAGATTGGTGTCATGGTTTGATACAGGTGTCCCCCACAAACAATTGAATGTGTTCTGATAGATCAATCCTCAGCTGATGGCAGTTTGGGTTTTACAACCTCGATGAAGCTGTGTTGTTGGGGGCAGGCTTATGGGGTTATAAGCCAGCTTCCCCTTGCCGGTGTTTGGCACACCTTCCTGCCGCTATTTGCAGTGCTATGGCAGGGGTGATGTCCAGCCCTCTGCTCATGCCATCATTTTCCCTGCCAGAATGGAGTCTCCCCTCGAGTCCGTAAGCCAAATAAACCCATTCCTCCACAAGCCATTTTTGTTTGGGTTCTTCCTGCGCAGCAACTAGAAAGCTGACTGCAACAGTTGTGGTACCAGGATGTGGGGTCATCTGTTGCTGCTAGAACCCTGATCTTGTGGCTTTGGGCATTTTGGAATTGATCTACAGGAGGAATGTGGAAGGATTTGAAACCCCGGCCTAAGAGGTGCCTTGCAGTGCTGTAAGTACAGTGTATTGGATCATTCTGGTCAGAGTTGAAAGACCTGAATGTATTGAGAACTATGGACTGTGAGGTTTGGCTTACGAGGGGGAGAAAGAACTTGGTCAGGACTGTGCCAGAAGCAGTTTGCGTGAGTGACAGGCTTACTGTTTTCTGCCTGCCTATGTCCTGGGAACCTGTGCAGGGTTGTGTTACGTAAAGATGGACTGGTGTGAGCAGATGGAGATGGCACAGAAAGAAAGATCTTTGGGTCGAAACTGCTGCCCGTTCACCTGCAATTGTTTGAGAGATTACAACCACTGAGATTGGGCCAGCTGGTCTGCATTAGAACAACAGGAAGAATGTGGACT
>PVHP010019798.1:0-31324 GCA_004024765.1 Zapus hudsonius
TGAGTCATGGTGGGTTTAAGCCATTAAGGCTGCTTTATTATTGAGGTCTTAGGGGGTCTCTGTACTTCAGCTTTAGGTTGCATTGAAAATCGCTGGTGTCTGGCTGGCTGGCTTATCCTGGGTTGACTGAATGGCTGTGGTTATAGGTCTCTTGTTTATACCACCACTCTTTGCTGGGTTCTATATGGATCCTTCATGGAAGATCTGGTGTGGCTCATCTCTTGTCCGTATGTTGGCTTATTGGCCAGTGGATCGTTGTTAGGGTTGGAGGATCCATAGTTCTCTCTCTCTGACTTCTGAAAGATACAAACAGAATCTCCATCGGAGAGTGAGATCAGTATTGGTTAAGTTAGATACACATTTCTGAGCTGGATATATTATAATATTAGTAGCCTCTTTGTAAATCACCTGTAAAGTGCATTTCTTTTTGGAGGCCTAAGATTTTGGTTCCCAGTGTATTTCGCCCTGAGTCCCCAGTTCCAGTTGAGGGTTCCCTGTCACTGAGTGGATTACTTGGCCAAATTAAGAGCTGTTGATTGCCTCCCCCAGCCTTTGGCTCCTTCATTGCACAAGTGCTCATTTCTTGGTTCGCTGTTCTCTCCCAGTAAGAAGCGTGTTCAGCCTACTCCTGGTGGCAGATTTTGTTTCATGCCAGTGATCTCTGTTTACTCCAGCTGTCATCGACCAGCTAACCCTGGCAGCTTGTGCAGTGCCTTCCAGCACTGCACTAACTACCATCTGGGGGATGGTTACTGTTCTGAACCTCACAGGATCTCTTGATACTGATAGATGGCCTTCTGTGGTTATTTCAGCAACAGGATCTTGTTTCAAGCCTGGGGTTGGTATTCAAGAGCTTTGACAGAATCCTCTCTTGTTTTTGGGACCTCATGGGTCACTTTGGCCAGCAACTGAATGAAGGAAGGAGCCGGCAATGTAACCAGGAGTTGCCAGACTGATTGATTTTTCACAGGCTTAGACTCTCTCCGTTTCTATTCATGGCAGAAGATATAGATGTAATTTGGTAAGATTTGACTCATATGAACCTGGGGAATATCTCCCTCTAAAGAACAATTTAAGTAAAAAAATACATACACATAATGAATGTGATTTTAATGTCTTTGGAATGAAAAAGAAACCACCAATTACAAGATTTTTAAACCTCATAAATATTTGACAAGTGCAAAAAAGTCAGTCTGAATGTTCTTCCATAATTTTTAAATCACATTTTACTATGTAATCTTTGAAAACTTATTCACAATCCATCTGTTTTTTTATTATATATGAAGCAAAGTAAGCCAAACAGAGAAGACAAATGTCATGTGTTTTGCCTGGTTTGTGCTTCTTAGCGTTGCTATAGATACATGAAGCTGTATAGGTATACAGAACATGAAAGTAGAGGTGAAACTGTCTAGGTGAAGAAGGGTCCCAATGGCAGGTACTATGGGTAAGAAAATCGAGGTTGGGAACGCAGTGGGAACTGCTCAACATATAATATATATTTGCATTAAAAGTTTTAAAAATTAAGTTAATTTTTAAAAAATCTATAGGGAAGACTGAAGAGATGGCTTAGCAGTTAAGGTGCTTGCCTTCAGAGCCTAAGGACCTGAGTTCAATTCCAGAACCCATATAAAACCAGATGCACAAATTGACCCATGTATTTGGATTTGGCTTGCTATAGCGGGAGGCACTGGCAGGCCCATTCTTTCTGTCTGTCTCTCTTCTCTCTGTGTATAATAGATAGATAGATAGATAGACAGACAGACAGATAGATTAGATAAACAGATAGATAGATGTTAGTTAGATAGATTAGATAGAAAGAAAGAAAGAAAGAAAGAAAGAAAGAAAGAAAGAAAGAAAGAAAGAAAGAAAGAAAGAAAGAAAGAAAGAAAGAAAGAAAAAATATTTAGGGAAAAATTAAAAAATAAGTCATGTCTTTTTTCTTATAAACAAATGAAGATTCAATATGATTCACAGTTTATTGTTGACATGATGCAATTCTAAAGAACTTGGTCAAATTGGGGGAATCATAGATCAGTTTTGTCTCATAAGAGGGCCAGGAGAGATGGTAAAATAATACCTTCTGTTAAAGATTGATTCTTCCCTTGCAGGGCATCTTAGGCCATGGTCAGGCCTTCATCTCATTTTTGGACCTGTAAGTAGTGTCTCTTGACCTCTGAGACTTTGTCCCAGTGAATGGAAGATGCATTCTTGGAGTCATTATTGTACTTTGGCCTCTAGAGACTGGTAACTACACACAAAAGGTGTTGGTAACCCACACAATTTTAAAAGTAGGATTAAATGTGTAAACATTCAAGGTTCCTCTTCCACTTATTTACTCCAGTGCCACACATCAGGGGCCATGAGTATGTGACAATGAGAAATTACAGTGGAGAAAGGATATTGCCATTTGTAAAACTGCAATTAAAATAATATATTTCTGAAAAGTGTACAAAAGCATATGACCAGGTAAACTTTCTTAGGTTCTTCAAAGCTCTGTGTAAATGAGAAGAAATAAACCCAAGATTCAATAACTTCAGGGATGTATTTCGTTCACATTCTCCCTAGCGACTGAGTCAATGTAATATGTAATACAATATAATACATTATTACAATGTTATTATGATTATCAGGTCATAATATTATAGTAGGTAGTCCAACAATGGCCATCTATAGGCCAGAGGGACAGAGATTATGGTATGAAAGCTTCAGGTAATGAACCTTTGCTGAGATGCTGAAGCAATTGGGAGCTGATGTCAGTGGACATGTGAAGCAGACATACCTGTCCTCATTCAAAAAGAGGCTTGAAGACTCACCCATGCTAGCTTCCTCCTTGTTGTGTTCACCAGCCCTCTCAGTCCATTGCATATGGCGCCTCCCATATTCAGGGCTGGTCTTTTGCCTTTACTCAGGGTCCCATGTGTGATCCTCTCTGAAAGTATCATCCTCCCAGAGACACGGAAGGGTTTTTCACCAACCCTAGACAACTCTTAATACTGTCCAGTTGACAAAGAAGACCAACTATCCCAAGGGTAAATCAACCTTCTACCCAATAGTCAATAGTACTATAATTAAAACCTCCAGAACTCAAACTGTTCTCTCCACACCTTTGGTTTGGAATCAGACCCCTCCCCAGAGAAATCCCCACCCCCACCCCCAGCAGGATTTTGCCTGGTAGGGGATGATGTTGCAAACTCAATTTAAATAAAATACCTGAGTCTATGGGGGCATATGTTTACACTATTGTATTCACACTACCACAGAGTATAATATAAACATTCTCTGCTTACAGGCTTGAGCTTACTCAGCAGCATATTAAATCATAGTGAGCTCTATTACATCATTCTCATTTCAGGATATCCAACCAATCCCCCTAAGAATTATCCATGAAAACTTCATGTCATTCCATTGACAATTTTAAGTGTGTTAATTATATATATTCCATATTATATATAATGCATTAACAGATACATACACACACACATATATATATATACATATATATATATATATATATATATATATATATATATGGAATAGGTTTCAAACCACTGTTAGAGACTGAAATCATGGTAAAGGTTGGATATTCCATCCTGATGTCTGAATAAATTAGATTTATTTGATGAAAATCAGTTCCAAGTACCCCACATCTGTACAATGGATACCTTCAGCATTTCAACACAGGTGGAGCAGAACAGATGTGAGTTCTCTTTCCTTGGGTCCATAACATATTGATAAGGACACACCAACAGAAAATAGCAATCCTCACTATGATAAGTTTTGAGAGATCCGGTTTATCTTGAAGGAAGAAATCTGAGAAAAAGAACTGACCCATTTGTAGTGGTTTTGAATGTAAATGTCTCTGTAGCCACAGATTTCTACTGACATTCCCAGCAGGTGAAACCCTGCCAATGGAGGTGTTTCCCTGTGGGCAAATCTTGAGTGGATCCTACTGTGTGTTCAGATTCAGCTCATGCTTGCTGGTGCTGGCTGATGAAGTGGGCCCCTTTCTTCTGCCTTAATAAATCTTCCCCTGGAAACTGTAAGCCTGAAAGAAGCCATTTCCTCCCATAAGCTGCACTGGTCAGGTGGTTTTTTTTTTTTTTTCCTTCCCAACAATAGGAAGGTAACTGCAATACCATTTAACAAGTGTTACTCTGATGAAAGATGAAGGGATCCATGGGTGTGCTAGCCTCCCTCATGAAAACAAAGTACCACTAGCTGGAGGAGTAGCTTGCAGAAGAAAAGGAAGAAGACTTCTATCTACTTGAAGAGAGACTCCTTTCACAGAGCTAAGAAACACACACCTCTTACTAAATAGGCAACTCTGGGAAGCCCTGTCGTCTCTTCTGACACAGTGAAAATAAATAATCAGAAATAGAGGTCAAATGCATTCCTTGAAGAACCTCCGCTGCTGGGCTTCAGGGGGGCAATTAAAGGCCCCGGGTTTTGGCAGGCTTCTGCTATATTTAAGTCTCCAAAGGAACATTCAGAGTATGTACTTCCAACATTTTTGGTGTTATATGTTGTGTAGGTAAGCCAGATGAAGGATTCTAGTATGTGTTTAAAACTAATTTAAAAGAAAGCTACTCATTTATGTTTCCATCAAAAGCTCATCTATTCACATCACGGTAGCATATCACCAAAAGCATGCAAATTGTAAAAAAAAATAATGTGACATTTCAGAAAGTTGTTGCTTCATGTTTAATCTTCAGACAGATTTTAGAGGGAAAAATTACTTTGTGGTATTCAACTTTGAATTTTACCATCCAGATAGAATGAATTCAAGGGATGCACTGATTCTAAAAACTGGGGTGTAAGTCATATTTAGTGGAATTTAAATATTTAACCTTTCTTAATTCTTGATATTTAGGTTACCTGTGGGCTTTAACACCTATGTGTCAGCATAGTGGAAAGGTTCAGGCAGGACACATCAGACTACATTTGGCAAATTATATCTGTTTAATAGTTAATAACATCTCCCACCTCTCCCTTATCCTTTTGTAAGAATGTTATTTTCTAAAAAAAGCTTGTGATTACAAAGGCAACCAAAGGTTTGCTTAAAGTGCCTGTGTGAATTCAATTTATCTTTTAATGGAAAATTTGGAAAACTTAAATCCTGTTTCCTCCTTAACTAAACAATAAGCCATGAGACACATTCATTTAATTGAACTAGAGTGGATTCCATTTCACGATACCACAGTTTTTTTACACAGAAATGGTACCAATTATATGCAAGTCCTTTATTTTCTCTGCCAATGCCATTGCTAAAATCACTTCATAATTTAGGCTATAAGTTCAATACATGAAATAACTAAAATATTAAAAATACATTGGCCTGAATTCCTGGAGACTCAGAAAGAAATGGCAGGACACTCAGCAGTTGTAGTGACTTAAATTGTGAATTACCCCCACCCCAGTGTATTCAGGTGTTTGAAAATTTAAACCCCAGCTGGTGGTGCTCTTCAGGAAGGCTATAGAACCTTTAGGAGTTAGAGCCTTGCTGGAGGAAGTGTGTTACTGAGGAATGGGAGAAGGGTTGCAATGTTTCACACCAGGGTATTGTATACCTTTCATCCCAGCACTCAGTTGACAGAGGTAGGAAAATCTCTATGAGTTCAAGGTTAGCCTATATCTACAGAGGCCAGACTGTATCTACAGAGTGAGTTGCATGTCAGATTTGGCTACAATGAGACCCTACCTCAACACCCCCTCCCCATAAAAAAATTAATCTGCTCCAGGATGTGTACATTTTATTGATTATTTTATTCATGTATATATTGGTTTTTGATTCTAATTAACTTCTCTTGATCCTCTTCTCAGTCTCCCTTTCACTGAACAACTTCTTCCTAGTTAATCTGTCTTTTACTTGGGTGTGACCCTCTGGGTCCAATCTGGTTTGCCAGCAAGGGCATTGCTATGTGATCATTTATCAGAGAAGCTGTATCATATACCATTACACAAAATGTCCCCCAATCCCCAAGCTGTCATTTACTGCCTATAACTCCTTAGATAAGCCTGGGGGAGGGGCTCACACCCACCTCCATCTACAAGGATGAAATACTGATTGACATGTGGATGTTTTACAGGTTTTGCCAGTCACTCACTGTGAGGTCAGAAATGGAGAAAGTGTTTGCCAAATTGAGGATACCTCAGAACTTTGCTCTGACCTTTTCAAAATTTATAATCCAAGAAAATAATTACATATCTATAAATACATTGGTTGAAATTCTTGTGATTAAAAAATGCATATGCATGCCTGATGAAGGTACTTGGGCCAGTTTTGAGCTCTCTTTAGCAAGATTTAATGGCCATGTTAAGTGCACTAATGGATAAGGAAATTTGAGCCAGCCTGTGTAGCCACAACACTAGGTTATTTCATGAAGATTTAGCTAAGAATTTACACCTCCATTCCCTATTTTAATTGTATATATAATTTATATCTAAGCTAGGAAGCTTTAATCACATTGCCGAGGTCTGGAGCTATAGATGCTGTATTGTTGTGGTGCTGAAAACGTTGAATACAAAACACAGCTGAAAATTGAAAATGTCTATATAATTTGAGGCCTCGTGGCTTGCAAAGCTTCAGAAACATACGCCTGCCATGAAAAGAACTTAGAGCCCTGCACTTCCATTTCTAAAGAGAAGTGAAGCCAATACCTATTAAGACATGTGTCTTTATTTACTCAAACATAAATCATATAGTCCTGGAATTTGTGAAAGTAAATCGGATTCCATTTGTATGTTTTTCCTGACACATAAATCTCACTGCATACAGTATGGCATGAATAATACAGGAACTAGGTTCCCAGAGTGAGTAATCTTTCACAGAAGACCAGGGACTGATGGCTTACTTTACAGAAATGGGCTGGGCATCACAGAGAAGAATGCAAAATGTCCATAAGCAACGTGTGTGCATTTTCTTGGATTCAATCATATGACCTGCTACACAGCCGGTATTCCAGTGATTAGGTTACTCACTTAATTTATTAAATTGCAATGAAAATGATAAATCTCAGTTGCTCTTATTATTGCCGGTTCATTTATTCAAGGCCCACTAGCCACAACAATCCAATGAAATTAGACCTGTTATTTCCATGTTAATATAAAGACATTGGACGGGGTTTTCATAACTCAGTGCAACCCATGTACATTTTCACAGGGAGAGTATATTTTCTTCTGTCTGACTCCAAAGACATAATCATTACTGAGTAATATTGTAATATCCTTACTTAGAACTTCAAAGAATCTTGGATAAAGTAACAAGGCAAACTTGTCTGATAGAGGCAAAAAAAAAAAAATAGATGAAGAAAAAACAAGTCAGCACAAAACCCTGAAGAGAAACAGAATGAATCATGGGTTCAGGCTACAAAGCTAAGTTAAAGCCCACTGTGGGGTCATTATCTCAGCATCATAAGGAGAAAATCTACATGAAACCATACTCAGATGCCATCTATCACCTACTTGTCTGAATAGTTCAGGGGAAAATAAATCTTGGCTTGAAATCATAACTGATGTTATGAAGGCCTTCATTCATTTATTAAAAAAATCTATCCACCGATTAGCTCAGGGCCAGGTAAATATCAAGTACTCAATAGGCTTTGTTTGGGCTCTTACATAAATACCTACAGTCTAGAGCAAATTAGGGACACTTGAAATATGCAGTGTCAAGGTTATGGGATCTATAATTGGGCAAAGAAGCCACATATCAAGCAAAGGGTAGAATAATTAATGCTTAATGATAGTTGTGATAAGTGACAATATAAGAAGTATGGGGAACAAGGATGTGACTATAATATCTTTCCTGTTCTGAAAAGATTTATACTTTTTAATAAAAAAATGATGAACACATAGGACAATTTAGAACATGAAAAAGGATACAAGCAAATGTTTTAGAACTCTATGGGAGTATGATTTTTATTAATTATTCAATTCACCAGTACTTATATTGGTATGAAAAATCAAATCAGGCATGAATTCATCCAAGGGTTCCACATAGTGGATGGATCCAAATAAAGTTCGACTCCACCTCTCTTCCTTTGACAAATATTAATCAAAACTTGAAAGTATCCTAATCACCTTTTTCTTCCTTTTAAATGACCAAGATACACTTAGGACATGCCTAATAGGTGTCTGATAGGAAATTTTTGAGAAACTTTTTCATATAAGTTATATTTTGAAAGTAAAGCAAAGATGTAGTTATCAGCATAGTCCATGGCTTATAAAATTATGGTGAAAAATATGTATAAAAGTTTGTTCAGTGATTAGGTCATATTCATAGTTGTATGCTATTCAAAGCTTTAAAATATGTTCACTGTTTGGCATATTGTAACCCTTTGAGAATTTTTAGGATTTTTTTTTTTGCTATGATGATTAAGCAGAAAAGTCACTCTCATATTTGAGTCATAAAAATAAAGCCATAACTTTCAACAGACAGGCACTACAAGAAATTAAACTAGCTTTGTCCGTGTGTAAAAAATAAAGCAATGGAGCCGGGCGTGGTGGTGCGTGCCTTTAATCCCAGCACTCAGGAGGCAGAGGTAAGAGGATCACTGTGAATTCAAGACCACCCTGAGACTACATAGTGACTTCCAGGTCAGCCTGGGCTAGAGCGAGACCCTACCTCGAAAAACCAAAAAAATAAAGCAATGGATAAATTTAAGATAAAATTTTTTTGGTATTGATAAAAATATTTAATTTTCAGGTTAAATTTTCAGGTTTGGTTTTCTCACTTCTATTCTGAGGTATAAACACACACACACAAAAATTGAAAATAAATGTCCACAGATATTCATAACAACCAAATAATCAAACACTCCCAAATATAACTGTAGAACACACAAACAGGACCTCCTGAGTCCACAGCATGGGATATTTGTTGCACAGCAGATAAGACAGAATTGCTGAAAACAACTCGAGGGCAAACCTGAAACTCTCTATGATACTCCTCCAGTCTTCACCTCCAGAGTGATAGGATTACTGGTGTATACCACTACTCCAGATTTATGCTATTGCAAAGACAAGACCCCAGGGCTTGAGCTACACCAAGAAAGCATTGATCCCTTCCTTGAAGATCATCTTAATGCTCTTTCTCAGGTAAACAGTGAGTGAGTTCCATGTGAATGATCAGTCTAGACAATAAAGATGCAGTTGTAGGTATCAAAAAAGAAATTATGCTTCCTTCTGTCCATAAGAGAGTTCACTCTGAAGGAACAAGACCTAAAAGAGAATCATATCTGGAAGCTGCAGCTTTTAAAAGCTATGAACAACACCTACAACACTGTGGTGTTGGTTCAAAGTGGTACCAATTTCCATAGCTCTGGATAATATGAAATATCCACCTGTGATTCCCAAAGTTATCTAGAGGGACTCTTGGAATTTTAAATGAAGAATTCCCTGGTGTTTAGATTGGCTTAGAAGGTTTCCCATGACCCATAGCAAGTATTATATCTTTTGTCTTAGCTGAGGAGAGTTCTACAATGCCTAAAGCACACTTTCTCACAAGGTATTTCAAGCTAGCAGCACTAGAATAAATGTGCCCATATTTCCAACCATACACTGACTATTATTATAGGAAATAACCAATGCTCTTTGCTTCATAATAGCTAAATCGTGCATGCATGATTCTTTCACGTATATCCTCCATTTCCAGTGCAGTGATTGGACAATATTATTTATATGCATGGCTAAATAATTCAATGTTTTTAATTCTTTGTTTATTTGTAATCAGAGAGATATTGAGAGAAGAGAGACGAAGTTAGAGAGACAGAGAGAGAAACAGACAGACAGAGGGAAAGAGAGAGAGAGGAAAGAGAGAGAGAGAGAGAGAGAGAGAGAGAGAGAGAGAGAGAGAGAATGTGCATTCCAGGGTGTGCAGTCACTACAAACTCCTGATGTATGTACCACTGTGTATCTGGCTTTATGAAGGTCCTGGGGAATCAAACCTGGGTTGTTAGGAATAGTTGAATGTTTGAACACTTCATACACCATTCCATACAGTTCCTGAAAAAAAAACTCACCCTTGATATGTTTCTCAAAGAATTGACCTTAGTGTTATTGTTTAGATAGCTTTGGAGTATAATGCCCAAAGGGCCATGCATGGGAAGCTTGGCATCCAATGTAGAAATAATAAGAGTTTGAACTTCGTAAGAGATAAGTAGGTTATTGTGGGCATCTCAATTAGAGAGATGAGTGTTGGTCTCAGGGAAGGAAAATGGATTACTATAAAAGTAATGACTGCGCCTCACTCGGGCTTTCTCTCTACAAAGGAGACTGATTTCTTCAGCATGTGCTCTAACCATTGTGGCTCCTTCCACAATGAGGTTCTTACAAGTACTAAGTTGAAGCTTCTGCTATGTTCTTCGACTCCATAACTAGTAGCTAAATAAATCTCTTTTCTTTATAAATTACCAAACCTCAGCATTCTATGGCAGACATAGAAAATGGATGGATTAGGCTTGGAAATGACCATTTTGAATGTGACTGGTACTGTTACCAATCTCAGATTTCTTTATGCAAAGGACCCAGGTGACTACAGAAATGCATAGCTGGTAAACTGAGCAAGAATAAGCGACTTGTCAATGATATTTGGAGAAAACAGAGACCACTGTTATATAATACAGACAGGTGGTACAAGAATGCTGAACACACTGCTATATGGAAGAGAACAGCAAGTCAAGAAGTGTTCCTCTGTGCAATAGTGGTGCTAAACCTAGGAGGGTAATCAAAAGCTTACTGATTGACTAAGAGATCCACTCAGTGGCAAGAAACCCTTAACTGGAACTGGGATCCATGGCAAAATCCTATGGAGACCAAGAACCTGGCCTCCTGGGGGAAATTCCCACTACCAGAGACCTACAGAGAGGCTACACCCATGAGGAGGTAGCCAAAATAGCAATGTTGTCTCATTTAACCTATACTGATCTCACTCTCCAAGGGAGACTCTGTTTGTATTTTTCTGAAGGCAGTGAGAGAGCCATGGACAACCCAATTCCACCAAAAAGACATTGGATGATGGCTGATATCCTGGCAGGTGACAAATCACTGGGACCTTCACACGGGACTCAAATAAAACCTATGAGAAAGTGACTAGACAAACAGAAGACTAATCACCACAGCAAGTCTGATAACCCATGAAAGGTCAATGGAGATAGACACCAACGATACCCAACAACCCAGGGAAAAGATCCAGAGATACTTAAGATCTCAACAATAAAGTAGACTGAAAACTCACCCACCATGACTCAGGGAACTGAGCAAAAGAGAGTGCAGAGAGAATGTAAGAGCCATGGTGGGGGAGAATATCCAGAGACATCATCCCTCTCAGCAACAATGCACAAAGGGGGAAGAAAAACAAAAAAGAAAAACTGGCTCCCTCTGGAGCAGGTCATAACCCCTAACCTATGGACAGATCCAGTATGTGCACCAAGGAAGGACCCCAGTGGGTAGAGGACAGAGAGGAGGGAAATGGGGACACCTTCACAAGAGTTGCTCACACAATGTACGCACTTAGTCATAATAAAGATATTAATTAAAAAGAAAAGAATAATCAACTTGTGCATACGTAACCTTAACCATGACATCTGAACAACATGTACAGGGAGCCTCATGGAAGATGGACCAGAAAGGGTGGAAGAAGAGGAGGTTGAGAAGTGGCTTCTAGCTAGGACAAGTTCATCTGTGGTTTCCTAAATGTGGTTGAACCTGTCAATATTTCAAGGGACTCCACTCCTCCCAGGTTAGCTCATGGTTAGCTAGTGATGATGGCTGGGAGATGGGAAGGAGTCAAGGCTTTAGATTATGTAGCTCTTAGTGAATTGTCCATCCTTCATTAAGTAACCTGGCCTTTGATAAAGCAAGTCACTCTAACTCAGTAATCAGAAGAGAAACCCTGGAAGGCATGAAAATAGGGCTGAGATTAAACAGAAAGAAAATAGAAAAGATAATAAGGAAGGATGTGGGAGAGAGTTTGAGGAAGTTGGATCAAAATGCATTAGATTGATGTATAAGGTGTCAACAACTAAAATCCAAAAAATAAATAAATACATACAAAAAATGGACACACATGGATCAATGTTTATATTATCATTAGATTTTAATTTTGACAATTTCATACTTATGTACTATGTATTGTGATTATGTTTACCCCTCACCTTCTCTTCTCTTCTCCTACCCCTTCCCACTCTTACTCTTTCCAAGGTTTCTCTCGTACTTTCATTGGTATTTGTGTGTGTGTGTATGTGTGTGTTTTGTGTGTGCGTGCGTGTGTTTATGGTTGTTGTGCTGTGAAGGTCTTGCATAGGAGGTCACAGCTGATGAGTGGTCATGTGTACAATAACCATGTCATAATCAGAAGGCTGTGTGCTTTATAACACTCCACCCTTCCTCCAGCTCTCACAGTCTTTCCATCCCCTCTTCTGCAATTTAGACTGGAGTGCTCAACAGTCACTTCTTCTCAGCACTTAGACCAGTTCTGTCTTCATTAACCATCGCACATTGTCAAATGAGGTTTCTCTGACCTCACTGAGAGGGACACTAGTCCAGGGGCGTTAAACATAGATATTTAGAAATCAGTTTGACTTCATGTTCATTTAACAAAACATCAGTAGTAAGTTCCTCCATAAAGTTAGTGACCACCCTAGCCATAGGTTTTTGACCAGTTTTAGAGTAGCAGGCATTCTATCCCAGGTAGTGGACCATAGATCCAATCAGGAAAACTGTTGTTTAACTGCTAGCTTTTGGTTAGTGGAAACAAAGACTTCAGGTGTGAATTACTGTGTGTGGACTGAAGAGTCAGCTGAGAGTGAGGAAAGCTTGTGAGACCCCCTGATTTCACAAATGGTTGAAATATTTGGGGGCTAAAAGACAGAATTGAATAGTCGGAGTTTGTCTTTTTGTGACTAGTCTACCACAACTTTATGGAGGCTATATTTATTCTTCCAGAAAGAAAGACCAGAGTGTCATTTTGTGAAGTACACTAATGACTTCTGTATATGGCGAATCTAGAATCCATGAAATGATCTGTGAGCACATCACTGGGACACTGTATTGGCCTTATTTCCATGACTTCAAACCGCTCCCTTATCTAAAGGAACTCTTACTCAGAAATGCTGGTATCATGCCAACCAGGCTGTTATATGTTTTGTCCTTTACAAGAAATATAAGATACATGCATAATTGACATGTTCCAGAAGTAGTAGGTTGCTCTTTGCTTTCAACCTATTGGATAATAAATGCATAATGATAGCCTGTCTTGATCTTGCAACATCTGGTTGCTGGTCTTGAGACACCAATAAATTAGTTCAGTGAGGGGATGAGTGTGCTAAAACCAGCAGACTATGATGTCACTCTAAAACAGGGATTCTCTTTATAGAGTTGAAAAGGTAATTAAAAGGTCATTTTGGAGGCTTTGGGAACATTTCAACTAATGGGAAGCCAATGTGTTTCAGGTCAAAAACAGGCCAGACTAGAATGAAGTCAAGAAATGAAAGTGAAGATGGAATGGAGATTAGTTTAATTAGGATTTATTAAGATAATATTGAATTTCATGAAGGATTTAAAACCTGTGAGATGGTTTCCTCACATCGCAAGCTACACAGAGTGTTGTGTGTGTGCGTTCTCATTTTCAGGTTCTTCCCAGGAACTTTTGGCCATCAGGATTCTTTGGAATTTGTAACCTCCAAGAGGCAAAATTAAGACCAGTTATAATAAGAGACTCCAGAATATAAGTGACATGCAAATGGATTTGATTAATAATGAAATGTAAGGTGATGTTTCTGAAACTATGTAATCCAATGATTTTTTTTAAAGGTTCTCTGTTTGATCTCATTTTGCCTGGAAATTGTGAACTGGTGTTGACTGCAATTGATAAGAAGTTAATGCCTTAAGTATACAAGAAAAGATATGTCATGGTGTGTGGTATGTGAAAAAAACTTTGAGTTAAAATAAAGGAGGATCATAGAACCAACTCTGAAATAATATAGGTCACCAGTGCACCTAATATTCAAAATAGTTCTAAATAATTTAAAAGCCAAGGAAAAGGGTCAAAATGGATTCAGAGTTCATTCTGCAGTCGGTGTTTGAAACTCCCCCACCTTTAATGGATCTGTGAACAGATTCAACCAGTTTAACTTTGAAACAAAATAGATGGTCAGGGTTAATTTCATCTTTTATTAAAAACCTAAAATAATATTCAAAAGTCCCCATATATATATATATATATATATATATATATATATATATATATATGTGTGTGTGTGTGTGTGTGTGTGTGTTATGCTTTATATATAATATAATAAGCATGAATATATATTACTATACTATATATAATATAATGTACATTTATAATGTAATATGCATTATAAATATATAGTTTTATTTTCATGTAGTGTGCTGTGTGTAGGAATATGGATGTTTGTGGGGATGTGTACACATGTGTGTGCAAGGGTGTAGGAGCCAGAGACACATTGATTGTCTTCTTCAGCCATTGCCATGTTATTTTTGAGACAGGGTCTTTTATTGAACTGTAGCCCACCTATTCAGCTAGACTTGCAAACTCTAGGGATTCCCTTTTCAGGGCCTTTTCAGCACTGGAATCCAGGTGATAAAGATCACACCCTGTTTTCACAAAGTGGTGCATGCATCTGGAGTTTGCAGGGGCTAGAGACCCAGGCACACCCATACTCTCTCTGTCTCTGTCTCACTCTGCTTGCAAATAAATAAAAATAAAATAATTTTTTAAAATGATAAAACTATATGAAGGTACTTTTCTGTCCCTGCTACCTTTTTCCATGAGTAGTCTCAGGACATGGAGGTAGGGGTGGGGAGGATTCTCAGCCTTGACACATCTGGCCCACTGTGTGCTCAATATCAGAAAGACTCACCATTTTACCATCATTCTTAGAATAATGGGAGCAGATCAACCTGCAAGTTCTTAGAATACCTTTGCCCAGGGCTATTGCTTACACTACCTTTAGATTTCCTTTGATATCTACATCTCAATTTACATACAACTGAACTCATACTTTTCTGTCTTCTCCTTCCTAGGGGGAAAATAAGGAAAATGGAAAGAAATCAAAATAAAATAATAATGGTAGCAAAAACTTCAGGTTTTTTTTTTTTTTTCCAGCATGTCAAAGAATAAAAAAGTATGACTTACAGTAGGTTTTCTGTCACAGAGAGAGTATTGGGGAGGAACAGGGAGGCACACAGACAAGGAAACGTGGTAAAGTGATGGCTTGGGTTTGCATTTTAACAAGTGTTGACAAGATCGTGTAAACGTTAGAAAGACAATCCTCCTAGGTGCTATTATGAAAGAATAGAGGTCAAAATGATGATGTATTAAAGACCATAACAGATTAACAGATACTGGGTGAAAAGTATGAAATTGTAAGCTATTTAAAAGGTACATCAGGGTCAAGCATGGCAGAGCATGCCTTTAATCCCAGCACTTGTGAGGGAACAGTAGGAGGATACATTCCATCATGGCGGTGGGGTGGGGTGGGGAAGCAATCATATTACATGCTTCCCCACCCCACCCCACCGCCATGATGGTATGTATGCCTGTGGTAGTTTGAATAATGTCCCCCAATAGAATTTATTATAATTGTTTATTAAATTCTTAATTGTCTCCAGGCTTCTGACTGGTGGAAATGTCACTTTGGCCTAGCCTCCTGGGGATCAGCCCTTTGTAATTTGGATGCAAAATACTAGGGATAGATATGCAAAACAAAAGCCAGAACCCCAGGTCTGGCAGTTCTGCATTTTGTGAATTACAGTGTGCTTGCTTGCTTGCTTCTGGAGGTGCTTTCTCTGTCACTGCTTGCTTCTGTGAAAAGGGAGCCAGCCTTTTTCCTTAACTTCCCCTGGGTCTATTGCTTCAATAACTACCTTCCTCCCCAAAATTGTGCCTGGTTTGGAGATTCATCCCAGCTATGTGTGCCTGACTATGACAATACCCTTGAGACTGTAAACCAGAATAAACCGTTTTCATCCTCAAAGGGTTCTCTGTCAAGGTTGACTTAGCTGGGATTGAATGTTCAGCATGCTAGTAAATGACAATACCTGTGAGAACATATAATCATGAGGCCACATGTAAATAAGTTATACAAGACATGCTCACATGTTAGTGCTGACAGGGTCCCAAGGCCCAAGATGTATTTTTCACATCTCTGTTTGCATCAAGGTTTAATCCAGAGCCAGTATGGAAGGGGGTCAGGAAAAGTTTGTAGATATAAAGAAGATCATGACTTCAGCCATTTTTTTGCAAAAAATGTATAAGAATTCAGATTTTCAATCACAGTCCATGTTAGTATATTGTCAGTGATATCTTTCTTCCAGCTTCTCACCATAGGTGATGTGTCTTGGTACAGAGTTATGAAATGTTCCTAAAAGATGCAACATTCAAATTCTCAGGTAAAACATGAAAGGTCTGTTGATTACTTTCATTCCTAACTCTAATTTTCAGCATATTTTACAATTATATCAGTAATACACTTTGGAACATGAAGCCTCTCTCTCTCTCTCTCTCTCTCTCTCTCTGTCTCTCTCTCTCTCTCTATATATATATATATATTTATATTTATATATTCCATTTTTGTTGGGAGGAAATATATTATGAAGAAAAAAAATCTGCTTTTCAAATCCACTGCATGTTTGAGAAATCTTCAACCAGACTCTATGGTTCTCACAGACGTCTCAGAAGAAATGTATTTAATAAATATGAAAAGACATGATTCTACCTAAATCATTGAATTCAGAAAGTCTGTGCTGGGATCCACAGAACAGAATGTCTCCAGTATGAAATTCCCTCATGTTTTATTTTACTTACAAATAGTGACAAATGTCTTGAAAACAAATATCTTTCAAAGAAAATCTGATGAAACAAACAACATTTTGTTTCAGCTACTGGGAATAAAT
Organism: Zapus hudsonius; assembly: GCA_004024765.1. Classification (NCBI taxonomy): domain Eukaryota; kingdom Metazoa; phylum Chordata; class Mammalia; order Rodentia; family Dipodidae; genus Zapus; species Zapus hudsonius. The sequence goes on from PVHP010019798.1 coordinate 16,915, forward strand.
CTTGAATGTTTTAGTGGTTTCCTGAACAAGAAAGAGATGGAAAAAGCCAAAGATGATTTTCCTAGGCATTTCCTTCAAGAACTAAATTTCAAAGAATTGAAAGGCTTTAAGAATAACATTTGATTAGAGGTTATTTTCTATACATTTTTCTTTAAATACATTTTAAGTTATCTTGGGGCTAGATTGTAATACAATTGAGAGACAGAACTCCCACTCAAAGAGATTGTGAACCCACACAACCATCCCTAAGGATAATATTATTTGCAGTAAAGTTTTTAGAATAATCTTTAGTCTTCAGACAGCTCTATACTGAATATCAGAATTTCTGTGAGTTCTAAATAACCAAATTTGACAGAGAAAAAAATATTTTTAAATGACGAGTTATATCATTAATACTAGATAGAAAGATTACTTTCAAAATAGATTTCATCTATCTTGGTTGGGTGAACCTTGAATGCTCTTGTGTTAATCAAAACTAACCTCATGACAGGGACCTGGGTTTAAATCTCAGCTCTATTATTTCCCATGCAGAAAGTAAGTCAGCTTTGTAACTAGGCCTGAGTTTCTTTCTCCTCATCTATGCAATAAGGGCACCTAAATTAATTTCTAGTTATTCTCGAAAATTGTCATTGAAAATAACAGAGCTGCAACATGTTGTTTTCAATGGTCATTTTGATATATGTAGATTTACATAACACTTCAAATTTCACATGCAAAAGGACCGTTGTCAATATCAGAAACTTGAGAAAATCTAGGTCAAGGGTATCTCCCATTATTACTTTAAAAGAAGGTAAAATATGAAATGTCTATTAGTATATAGTATATAGTATATAGTATACATCTTATAGTATATAGTTTAATCTTAATTCTACTATAGTAGCCAAAAAATATCCATTAAAGGAGATTAAGTAATAGATATGGAAATTACATGTCCTTATATAGGCATTAATATGAATTCAGTGTTTAGTTTAGAGATAAAGAAGACATACATTTGACATGGTTACTACATAATACTATTTACTCTTTCTACAAAATTGCCAACCAATTATAATTAGTCTTTCTATCTCTCAATCTCACACTAACTAATTCAGTCATCCATGTATCAATCCATGCAGGTAACAATTTGGGAGAGCCTTCTAAACACAAATCAGATCTTGTTCATTTCCTCTCTCAGTCAGTTGAAAGTCTTCAATATTTTTCATTGCTCTTAGACTAAAAATCAAAATTGATAAACTATCAAAGCACTGTGGGGTCTGGTCCTGGCTAAACTCATAATCAATTTAATGCAGTGATGAACAGGTATATAAATAAATTTCAGTAAAAAAAAAAAAAAAACATTCACAGATCAAGTCAGTACACATCTCCAAAGACATCTGTCTGTATCACTGAATCTGCTGTAGTTATCTTCTCCTCAGATGATTTCTTATAGTTATGTTCTCATTGCTGAGAAAAAACACCCTATAGGAGAAAACTTATGGAAGAAAAGGGTTTGTTTAGGCTTACAGTTTTGAGGGGAAGTTCATGGAACTTCATCATCGTGGAAGGGAAAGCATGACAGGCAGCTTGGAGTCACATCTTAAGTCAGCAGGGAGGAAGCAGAGAGGAGGAGCTGACCATCAACACGAGTTGCCTGGATTAATAATCTCAATGCACACCACCTAGTAAAACAGCTCATCCAGCAGGGCTCTGCCTTCCGAAAGCTATACAGCCATTCCAAATTGCTATCACTCGAGACCAAGTATTTAAAACATGAGTTTATGGGAGGTATTTCATTTAAACAGCATCATGACTCAATCAAAGTCTTATGGAAATGACTTCAGTCAGTAATTAAATGATAACATGCAAATCATATATATAATATGTAATATAATATATATTTATAATATATAATTATAAATTATGTATTATATAATTATGAATTATAATATATAAATTATATAAGAATTATATGTATATCTATAGAAGCTTTCTAGAAGTCACATTGTCCAGCATGGATCTCCTATAACCCAGCAGCACCTAAAACAGACTGATTTCAGTATATTTTCTCTGAACATGTGAGTAAAACCTCCACTAGTGTAGTCTGGAACTAATGTGTTCTTTCATTGAACCCAAAGCAGACATATTAAAATAACTTTCCATCACAGGTGTGACCCTCATTTAAGAGTTATAGATATGATCAGACAATCAGCTAAAGGCACAGTGGATGCACAAAGCAAATGCTCAAAGTTTTCCATCTGAAAATGTCTGGAGATCTTGTGTCTGCCATGAGTAATGACAATAGAAAAAAAGAAAAACATTATGAGAGAAAGAAAAGAAAACAAAGAAATGAAACACAAAGAAATAATAGAAAGAATGCCATTATTCTTCACTTGCTGGAATTTCAACCCCTCTATATTTTTTTGACTTATGACCATACTATTTGCTCTGGATGGAGACAGAGCTTTAAAACACTTATGTGAGCCAGGTGTGGTGGCGCACACCTTTAATCCCAGCACTAGGGAGGCAGAGGTAGGATGATTGCCATGATTTCAAAGCCACCCTGAGACTCTATAGTGAATTGTAGATCAGTCTGGGCCAGATAAAGAACCTACCTCAAAAAAATAAAATAAAATAAATAAAACCCCACAGGTATGCACGATCCAACCAGAGGAAACTGATTGAATAGCTCTTTAGACTTCAGAGAGAAATGGTTTCCAATATATATATGATACACTAAATAATTATGGTGTGAGCCTTAAATTAGTTCAGTTTCATTTACCAATTATATCTCAAAAAAACAGCAAAACGAGTGTACAAAGAGCATAAAAGTTAGAATTTGAGGGAATATTCACATAATCAAATGCTTTGTAGAGATAGGTTTGTGCAGAGACCAAACTATCCTAATTCTTATTCAAATCATTTATATAGATGCATCCACACTCAGAATTTTGAAATCTGTTTCTAGCTTGCAGATGTATTTTCAAAAAGCCTCTTCCACAATAACTCTAGTTCTCATCCATTTGGTTGTTTATCATGAAAATTTACATGGGTGAGAGGCCCAAATTTAAAGACACTGAGCAGAACACATGAAAAATTAACACACCAGATGTTCATAACTCCTTCTCCATAGTTTGGAATGTTACTTGGACAACTCGGCAATATTTGTTTGTTCATTTTCTTTTGGGAAAAAATAATGATCTAATGCTTAAAGGTATAAAATAATCTTCCATCAATAAAAATTACTTTGGAAATATTAAAAGTCAAAGCCAAATAATTCAGATTTTATTCATCTGAACAGAAGGTTCATGGAGAGCCAAAGCATCCTGATTCCTCCCTAATTTCTCTACCCTTGGGAGCAGGTCAGAGTGTGTGGTAGGTGGGAATTCCCTCTTCCTCTTTGGATTTGATAAAAGGCATTCATACAAAGCCAGGATGGATTTGTTGGTGATGAGCATAAAACATAATGCATTTCCCTTTTCGAGATTCCTTTGTGATTATCCAATCAGTAACACTTACAGATGTGCTTTGCTTGAAGACAAGGAAAGGAAAAGAAATGGATAGAACATAAAAGATAGATTTGTAGCCAAATTATCAAAGATAAGTGCAAAGAAGTCATGTGGGGGCTGGATGTGAACCTGGATACTTAGTGCATACCCACTCTCTCATGTTCCTTGTGTTTAAATAAAATAATAAACAGATGTGGTGGGGGAAAAGTCTGTGATGTTTTCCAAGGAAAAGATAAAAGGAAAGAAATAACAAGAACATATTAAGAATGATGCAATGAAATCTTAAATTTAAAACACTGCCTGGCTAGAAAGAGCAGTGTTCAGCCTCTTCCAGTTTCCCTGTGAATGCTTATGAAAATAGTCCAATACATAAACAAACAAAACAAATAAATAATGTGTACTAGTTCAAGTTTAGACAAGCACCAAGACTATCCTAAGGATCTAAAAGGGTTTTTCATAAAATTCAAAATCTCTCTTGCCACATGGGGAAAGGTAAACATGTTCAATGAAACAGATCAAATCTTTAGTCCTGAAAGACATGAAACACTCTTTTTTTTTTTCCCTATGTATTAACTGTGCTTTACGGAAACTTCATTAGTTCAACTAAAAGTATCTACATTCAATGTTTTCCAGGTAGTTTCTCAGGTAGAAATACATATGCAGCAGTTGCTGGGAGAAAACACCCAAGCAAAATCAGTTTATGGAAAAAAAATTTATTTTCAGCTTATAGTTTGAAAAGCTTCATCATGGAGGGGCGAGAGTATGATAAAGTTGGAAATTAGTTCATCTCAGTATATATCAGCAAGAAGAAAAAATTCTGAGTGAGCCAGATTTGCACCCAATGGGCACAATTATAAACCTCAAAATCCACTGTCAGTGATGCTCCTTCCAAAATTGCCACCAGCTGGGGATCAATTATTCAAATCCCATGAGGCTATGGGTGTCATTTCAATTCCAACACCATTGAATGCCAGCACGTCTAATGGCTTTCCTGTATCAAACAAAAGAAAACGTTGAAGAGAAGGTACTTGTCTTAATGTTACTAATGTTTGAAGTAGAGATTTCAGGGTTTGGCAAGTGTTTGTTTAAAGGACAGTAAATCCCTCTGTAAGCTGCTCGCCTGTTATCTGCTCTAGTCCTGTAGAAATCAAGACCTGAACATACCCAGCGATTTCTGAAGATCTGCAATGCCCAATGATACCCACTTAAAAGATGCAACTCATTGTTCTGAACAATGAATTAGTAATGCCAACTTTTATCTGTTTGGGAAACTCAGCAAACAGAAAGCAGTAGAAATCCTACTTAGTAATAGACCAACCCTTCCATCACAAAATCAAATTAACCAATTCACACTTTTCTTCTAGGGGATCAAACAATGGACTCAAAGATGTCTGAAAGAGCTACATTAGTGAGAAGCAGGAGTCCTTCTGGGTAAGAGCTGCTTTTCCACCAGGAGGAAGGCTTTTTAGTCTTAACAAGGGCAGAAGCAGAAGGACTGGTCCTGTCATATCAGAAAATATTTGGAAAGACATAAAACCATGACAAAGCCAAGGAATATGTAGGCTGACATGATAAATTGGAATCTTGAAGAACTCCAAAAGCAAAAGATAAATACTTTTCTCACATGATAGTTCTTAATTTGTGGGGATTTGGCTGATAAACATCGGTGAGGGTAAGGAAACATAAATTGAACCCCAGAACTACTGGTGTTTAATATAGAAGACAACAGAAGAATGAATGTGGGTATAGCTCCATGGTATAGTTCTTTTTCTAGCGTGTGTGACGCCCTGGGTTCAATTCCCAGCACTGCAAAAATTAATTAAATAATCATGTAAGTAAGAAAGTAACTAAGTAGGGCTGGAGAGATCACTCAGTGGTTAAGGCACTTGCCTCTAGTGCCTAAGGCCCTGGGTTAAATTCCCCAGGACCCATATAAGCCAAACCCACAAGGTGGTGGCCCTGGTGTATTTTCTCTCTTTCTCTCTCTTTCTATCTCTCTCTGTATCTCTGCTTGAAAATGAATAAATAAAATATTTTTAAAAGTAACTAAGTAAATAAATAAATATATCAAAGTTAAGTAAAACTTCAACAAAAACCTTATCTTCTATCAGTACATCCACGAGGAAGATCAGCACACTGGGTGCTTGGGTCACTGCCCAGTTCCTGTACACTTGGAAGGGGTCAAGATCTCTTTAATCATGATTCAAGATTTTGTTATTCCACATTAATAATTGCCTGGCTCTAATGATCATTTACCCTGGCTCTAATTCTGTGAAAAGTGCTCTTTTCTCTCTTTTTTTTTTTTCATACAAGTTTCTTGATTATATTGGGAATGGACAAACTTTTAAAATTTGAACATTTTCTCTGTATGTACCAAAACCTGTAATATGTAAATAACAATCCTGTTAAACTAGCCTGTAGTCATATTTGTTTTTTTTTCTTTACAAATGATGCTTAAGGAATTTATTTTGAAACCAAATACACGCAAAAATCATCATTCCTTTTTGCATATGTGTACAGCCTTGTAGACTCAGGTATTTCCCTCTGCTTCTTCCTTAATTGTGCTGACCTTAAAGACTGAACTGAAAGAGTGTTGAAGAAATAAAGTAATAAATCCACGGGAAAGAAGAAAAAGAATTTCATATACTTCCATTTATGGTTCTTTGTTTAAAATGCCTTTCATAGAAATAGATATCAAATGTCTTTTTTAAATGATGGGAGAATCAGGAAATAGTTCCTTATAAAGTAATCCCAGCACTTGGGAGGCAGAGGCAGGAAGGTTGTCAGGAATTTGATACCACTTGATTACATCATGAGTTTCCAGGCCAATGTGGGCTATAGAAAGGCACAATTTTCAAAAACTAGAAGAAAATAGCAAATTTGCCAGAAAAAATTCAGTTGCAACAGGAACACAGACAAAGAGAGGCTACATATAAAGTTAGTAGACATGATTTTAAATTATGATTACTAGTTGAAAATGATAAATCATTAAGAGAAAAATCCTTCACAAGCTGTTAAAATTCTAAAACCAAACTTGGCTAGATTGAGATTCTAGAAAGAAAATACATTATCTGTAATTAAAAATAAATTGGGGTGGCTCTAAATAGTAAACTTGAATATAGTTCAATAGGTGAGAATTATATATATATATTTTTTTCTTTTTTTTTTTTGTTGTCCACAATGAGTTACATTGTTTAGTGGGCCAACAATGAGTTGTTATCCGCAATTCCTCATTTCCTCTCTTCCCCATCCCCAGTCAGCTGGATATCTTCCTCCTTGGGCCGTCTGTATCAGTCTCTGTGGTAGGGGACCATGGATAGCCCAGTCTTCAGCCTGGGCTATCCATGGTCCCCTACCACAGAGACTGAGAATTATATTAAAATTTTGAGAAAAAGTGAAAAAGAAGGAACAGAGGATCACGGTCTATAATCAAATAATGTAATTCATGCAAATGGTTTCTCAAGAGCCAGAGAACAGGCCACAGAAGAAATATCTGTAAAATTAGTCATGAAAAATCACTTTATGTGACAATCAAAATCACAATAGATCCAAGATTCTGATGGAAACCCAATTAACACAAATGCCAAGAAACAAACAAACCCACAAATAAACGATTGATCCTATGGGTATTAGAATCAAATGTAGAAAATAACAGATTCACTGCCAAAGAAGTCTTTGCAAGAAAGATTCATGACTTGTCACTCAGGTTTCATGGGTCCCCTTGACTGTCCACTTCCCTAGATGGAGAGCTGCCCAGGAGATTAGGGAATCAGACATTGGGATGAGTTTTGAGGGTGATTCCAGAAAGAACTTGTACATAAGACATCAACAAAGAGAGAACTAGACCAATATGAAAATGAGTGACCAATGTCCAGCAAGCTGGAGTTTAGGATGGAATAATGGCAAAAGAGAGACCATTAAACTTTATTCTTTTTTTTTTCATGGACACAAACTGCTTCTGGCTCAGTCCCAACAAAGTTTCTTTTTACCCTCACAAGCCAAACTTAACAGCCCATAGTCCTTACTGTATTCAGGTCTTTCAATTCTGACCTGAATGGTCCATAAAGCTGTTCTTACAGCACTGCAAGGTGTCTCTTAGGCTGAGGTTTCAAATCCTTCCACATTGCTCCTACAAATCTGTTTCAAAAAACCAAAGCCACAGAATCAGGGTTCTAGCAGTAACGACCCACCCCAATCTCTGTTACCCAAATTGTTATAGTCAGCTTTCTCTTTGCTGTGACAAAGAAACCTACTAAATATTACTGGGTCAGCACAGTGAGAAAGAATTTCTTTCCATCCCAGGATGGAAACTTTCCTCTTCATGGTCTTCCAAGATCACACTACTTGGAGCCATAAGGAAGTCATGGCTTTCATAGACACTGGGAAGAGAAGGAGAAGTCAGGGCGAGCATTCAGAATGAGGTGTAGATCTTGTGCGGTGCTTTCACCCACATTTCTCTTGCAAATCCCAGAATTCCACCTTATGAAGATGAAGGTTAAATTAGCCAGAGAACCCAGGATGCAGAGACAGTAAGAACACAGTATTTCCTCTATCACCGTCTTTATTCAGGAAACGAATCCAGTAGATGTTTAATTCAGTTCAAAAACTTTACGTCTATTTCTACACAGAGAAATATTGGTGAACAATATATCATATTAGCATGGATCTGAGCCTATGAGCAAATTACAGCTTGGAAGACATATAGGAAATTTGCTTCTTATGTTTCCCCTGTAATTCCTTGGTTTCCTCTGTAGAAATTGAAGAGGAAAAAAAAAACATTACGGCATGAAGATGTCTTTCACCTCTGATTCATGATTCCAGAGCAGCCTGCCTCCTCACCTATATCCCTGCATCCTAACCCATTCATAATTTATCACAGCAGGTTTTGTAATTTTTTTCCAGGAAAGATATATAAATTTTAAATCACTTTACATTTTCATCCTTTAGTGTACATTTTTGTTGTTGTTGTTATACAGCTTATAATTTGTTTTGAGTGTCATGTGATAGATACACAACAAACACACTTGATCATGTGAAGATGATATTCTTACTTTCATGATGCAAAGAATGTGAAATCCGATGACATTTGCCTGAAATTAGCCAGTGAGACAGTTAGAACTTGGATCTTCACCTCCTGTCTCCAGCTCTTAGGCTCTTTCTTGGGGCTGAGGCTTGAGAACCATAGCAGTTCTGGAGAAATTATAGCACTGATATTCTGTAATAAAATGCAACAATATCAATCTTTGCTTTTATAAGGACAGTAGTAGCATGTCAGACAGGATTTCAGTGTAGAAACAATTGCTCTTCTGGCATTCAGTGAGAACACACCATCCCCTTTCACTGTGTCCTTCTATTTTTCAAAGCTGAACTGCATCAGCTTTTCTTTAACACTGTGTTGGGGATTCCTGAGGAAAATTTGGAATCAAAAACTTTATTGTTCAGTTGAGTGCTCGTTTTGTTCATGTTTGGGAGATTTATTTTAAAGGATGAAAAGAGAACCCTTTTAATGTATGTATAAACAAAACCCACTTTTGTCACCAGCACCCAATAGAAACCAAAAACGATCATTAAATTACCCTAAGTGTATGGCTTCTTGCCAGGAATTATTCAATATGAGGTTTAACCAAGTTGATCTAGACGATGAGGACCATGTCTACACGACTGAAGGAAAGACACGGTTAAAGTAATTATCTGGCATATTCCCGCAGTATAGACAGTCAGTCTGGCTCATTTGGACTCAGAATAATAACCCAGTCCATTCTTTTTGCCAAAAAGGAGTTATTTGGCAAATCGTCTCAATGGGCCTCAAAAGTTGAACATTAAATCTACAAGATGCCAAAAGAGAAAGAAAATATGACTGCCCTCGATTATTGGAAAGTCTGTAGACAGGACAGCCAGAGGAACTCTGGCATAGAAAGAACTAGAAGTCAAGCCCATTGCCTTTCATTTCCGTGACCCTTCCTGGGGCTTGCGAACTCAGATTCTACAGTCGTTTCATCTTACTCCTGTGTTTCTCATTAATATTTATACAAAGATCCTAGCCTTTCTTCGATGTCTTCTTTTTGCCACCTTGGGTGTGCCAAGATCAGATTTATCTGTATGACCCCCGAGTTCTGGTTCATCTGGTAACGAGTCCCATCCACTAATTGGTCTCACCTAGAAATCTGGTTTTGATGGTCTATGAGCACAAGAAGATAGAGCTTCCCTGACAGACTCCAAGCTTGTTTTCTGACAAGTGTAGAACAGATCTTGATGTCTTCCTGGGTGGTTTAGGACTTTTCTCATGTTTTTTTTTTCCATTTGATCCTATTTCTTTGTGATGTTTTCTTTTATTATTATTATTATTGTCCATAATTAGATACATTGAGTGAGCAAATAATGAGTTGATAACCCCGTTTCCCCAATTTCCATCTTCCCTGTCCCCAATCAGCTGGATATCCTTCTCTGTGGGCAGTCTGGATCAGTCCATGGGGAAGAGGATTATGGATAGCCTAGGAGTCAGCCCAGTTCCACCCTCTTTGTATGTTGTTACTGAGGGGGGCAATGTCTCTGGATATTCTCTTCCACCATGGGTCTTACAATCTTTCCATCCCCTCTCTGTTCAGTTCCCTGAGTCATGGTGGGCATTTAGGCTGCTTTATTGTTGAGGTCTTAGTTGTCTCTGTACTTCTGCTTTAGGTTGTGATGAAAATCGTTGGTATCTGTTTGTTTGGCTTATCCTGTGTTGACTGATTGTCTATGGCTATGGGCCACTTGTTCATCCCACCATTCTCTGCGGAGTTCCATGTGGATGGTGGCTCACCTCTTGCCAGGATGTCAGCCATCGGCCTGCAGCTGGTTGGTAGGGTTGGAAGAGCCACAGGTCTCTTGCTGCCTTCTGAAAAATACAAACAGAATCTCCATCAGAGAGTGAGATCAGTATAGGTTAACTGAGATACGCATTACTGAATTAGCTAGATTCTATTGTTAGTAGCCTCTTTGTAAATCACTGGTGTAGTGCATTTCTCTTTGAAGGCCCAAGAGTTTGGTTCCCAGTGCATTTTGCCCTGAGTTCCCAGTTCCAGTTAAGGACTCCCTGCCACTGAGTGGATTACTTGGCCGAATTAAAAGCTGTGGATTGCCTCCCCCAGGCTTTGGCTCCTCCATTGCACAAGTGCTAGTTTTTTGGTTCGCTGTTCTCTCCCAATAGTCAGTGTGTTAAGCCTACTCCTGGGGAAGCTATGACAGCTGGAGTAAACAGAGACCACTGACTTGTGATGGTTACTTATATTAGTCAGAATTAACTTTCTTCCAGAGTATTCTTTCAATGTACATGAATATCTAACAGTGAAATTTTTTTTCAGTTCCAATATGGAAATAAATGATGGTGATTCTCTTGATGGTTTAACATATATAATATTTCTGAATTAAAAAAAATAGGTTAGAATTGCAAATTGCTTTTTATTTTTGATTAGTTAGTAGGCTGGTCAATAGGATAGAATCTGGAGCTACTTTGTCTGTGTTCAAGTAATTCTTTTTTCCAGTTATGAGTTGTGTAACCTGATATGTATTCCTTCACACCAATTTCCTCATTTACTACCTGAGAGGAAGTAATTTTTTTTATACAAAGGAATCCTCTGAGGAATGCAAAAGATGGTTCACAAAGCCTTAGTATTGACCCAGATGCAAGATGGTATGTTGACAGGGGAATGACCAACTTTTTCAAAGCAATAACTTTTAAACATGCACAGACTATGGGACTGTAGACCAATTTCTACCTCACATTGCTTAACTCACTTTTCGTCACTTGTCATTACTTACCGAGTACTCACCTCAGAGATGATTAAATTATGAGCAGAATTGTTTCATGTAAAGTGTCGATTGTGTGGTCTATGGAACATTCTCAAAGAAATTATGTACTACAAATATTCTTTTTAAAAATATTTTATTTATTCATTTTCAAGCAGACACAGAGAGAGAATGAGAGAGAGAGAGAGAGAGAGAGAGAGAGAGAGAGAGAATATGCACCAGGGCCACCACCTTGTGGGTCTGGCTTATGTGGGTCCTGGGGAATTGAACCCGGGGCCTTAGGCACTGGAGGCAAGTGCCTTAACCACTGATCCACCTCTCCAGCCCTACAAATGTTCTTAATCCATGGATGACAACAGAACTGTTCTAAATTAATGGGAAGCAAGATGGAAAAACCACAAAACTCTGCATAAAAAGGCATGTTTAGGTGCACGTTATTTATAAATACTAGTGCTCAGATATTTAGTAAAATAAGATACAAGTATGTCAACCAATAAATTTGTGGATAAGTATATCAAAAGTTTCCCACTGGGGTAAGGTTTAATATACAAGTAATGATAATCAGTCCTAACTTCATATTCTTCTTGCAGAGACAGATGTTTGGTTTGGAATGTAGAAGTGTATCTGGAAAATCTCCTAAACCTACTTTACTAATTTCCATTAGTAAGGGTATCTGCTGATCCTGACCTGTTCTTTCACACAGTATATACGTAGCTGACTAGAACTCACTAAGCTCCATCTATTTGTACAATTAAAATAATGATGGATATAAAGCCGACATATATAGCAGTAGGTAGACATACATATATATATATATATATATATATATATATATATAGGTATACATACATATATATATGTGTATATATATATATATATATGCAGTAGGTACTTTGTGAAATATGTCTCCTGTTAATGCCCACGTGAGGCAGATGGGAAAGGCATTCTTCCAGAAGAGCAATGTCTACCATCATTTCCAGTCCCCCTGAAAAAAAGGGGTTGGCACTCACTTCTTGCCTTCCTTGTCCCTACCATTTTTTTTAAAAAAAAATATTTATTTATTTATTTGTTTATTTATTTGTAAAGAGCGAGGGAGGGATAGAAGAAAAGAGAGAGAGACTATGAATATAGATATGCCAGGACCTCCAACCACTGCAAAGGAATTCCAGATGCTTACATGGTACTAGGGAATCATACATTCTCAGGGCCTTAGACATTGTAAGCAAGAGCCTTAACTGCTGAGCAATCTCTCCAGCTCCTAACCACTTTGAAAATCCCACCTTGGCTCTGTGTGAGTGGTCTGTAGATGTTTTGGATAATGGCCACTTATCCAGTTCTTACTTCTCATCTCCAAGGTAGCCCTTAGATATTGATAACTGATGTTCCTCCGAATATCCACACTTGTGGGAAGCATTTACTGATGATTAAAACTTTAGGGATGGTTCAGAGTTGGAATGTTGCAGATCCAGAGCGAATAGAATTTATCTTGGTCTACCTTAGCCCCTTAAATAGGCATTTATTAAAGCCCACCTCTGTGTGTGACCTAGCAGAACAAAACCTAGAGCTTCACCAATCCAAAAGCTCAGACAGACAGAGAGAATGGGCACACCAGGGCCTCCAGCCACTACAAATGAACTCCAGACACATGTGTCCTCTTGTGCATATGGGCACTGGGGAATGGAAGTTGTGTCCTTCTGCATTGCAGGCAAATGTCATAACAGCTAAGCCATCTCTTCAGCTCTCTTTGCATTGATAATACTTTGCCCTATGACATTGTGCATTTCTCATTTCATTTCACCTCTGCCACCCGCAGCCTCTTCTCTACCCCCAACCCCATTTCACAGCTTAATACAGGAGATTGGTGCAATTTTCACCCTCATCTCGGGCTCACAGAACCTGCTCCCAAGGCCTGGCGTCCAGAGTCTGATATGGATCCAGTTTCAGGGGAATTTAAGGTGCTAGAACCCAGGCATGCCATCTGTATTTTGGCTTGTATTTCAGCTGCACTGTCTCTTCCTCTAAGTATTTGTTTTGTTTGGTGAGTCAGGATCATACTCTTATTCAGGCTGATGTGGAGCTCACTCTGTAGCCCAGGCTGACTTTGAACTCACAGCAGGCTTCCTACCTCGCCCTCCCTAGTGCTGGTGCTGGTATTAAAAGTGAATTTGAAAAGGTGTCCCAACTCCCTTCCCTTGTTCTTATATCCTGGCCTCTTGTATCTTAATGTTTTACACCTTCTGAAGATTTGCAGGTTTTATCCTCACTCTGGGCCACAGTCATCTTTCTTAGCGCATTTACTTTAAGATATTATAAAGGGATCAGAAAAAAAAGGCCAACCCTCTCTTTAACGTATCCTTCCTTATTTTGTCCTTAATGAAGTCAACTGCCCATTCCCTAGTCCCGTCAAAAAAGCGGATTTCTGGGATTCATCCTGGTTTAAAAAATAATAAAAACTCCAAAGAATAGCACGTTCTGATGAGCATTAACCACATGGCTGTTATATCCTCTTTCCCATGGGACCAGTTGCTGTGAGCACAATGGATTGTTAAATCTTTCTTCTCCTTCTTCAAGTAAACTTTGTTAAATTTAACTCCTCTATGTTTTTCATTTAACATTTCAGCATTTTGCAAACACACAGTGTCACGAAATGATCACCCTTCCTTCTCCCTACTTGACTACTAATTCACTCCAAATTTTAAAATCCTATTCTTGTGCTGGAATAGTTTGCTCCCAGAGTTCTTCCTTTTTAAGTGTCCCTTCTCCAATGCCGGCACCCAAAGAAAATATAGTTGGTCCATATTAAGCAGAGTTCAATGCTATCTTGCTATGATAATCTTACACTGTTTCTACAGAGTATCTCCTTTGTATTCCTCATCCTCTAATATCTGCATCACTGACTATATAAGGGCTGGAGAGATGGCTCAGTGGTTAAGGAGCTTGCCTCCAGAGCCTAAGGACCCAGGTTCAATTCCCCAGAACCCAAATAAGCCAGATGCACAAAGTGGCTAGAGGCCCTGGTGTGCCCATTCTCTCTCTCTCTCTCTCTCTCTCTCTCTCTCTCTCTCTCTCTCTCTCTCTCTCTCTCTCTCTCTCTCTCTCTCTCATTTGTATCTCTGTGCTTGCAAATAAACAAATAA